>JAEANM010005265.1:0-19809 GCA_017656035.1 Myanophis thanlyinensis
CAGTTTCTGTGAGCAAGGCAATAAAGATTAGGCTAGAAACAACTGCATTATTTACAGGATTAACCCTGTAAAGTTAAGCTTTACAGGATTAACCCTGTAAAGTGGGAAAAGAAACAAAAGGAGATTTCTTTTAATAACCAGTTCCATAGTTTCTATAGAACTGGTGCAAACCGGCTAAATTTCACCTCTGGTTTATTGTTCCATCAAATGTATGAACTCTATGGGGAATATTAATTTTGTCTACATATTAATTGAATTTAAAAAATTCACTGTTCTTGTCCAAATTTTCTGGCATCAGAAAGCTAGCTACCTCTCATCCTGAAAAGAGTTGGATGTCCCAGATTTACAGTTTTCTTGACTGTTACTCATCTGGCATTCTGTGTTTTTGTTTATATTCAAATATTGATTCCACTGGAAAATGGAGTTTTCCTTTATACTAGATATGCCAAATTCCTATAATAATTGGTAAATCAGAAATTCCAATTGTGTGATCCAGAGATCACTGATCTATTGCGTCATCATAGTATGGGAACCAATATTTAGCTGAAATTGTTCCAAATTACCAAATAGTTTGAGATTTTGCCATTTTTAAAGACTTTTACATTTTAAATTACAATATATTGTCTATACTGTGAGAGTGACATGATGGGGCACCCTCCAAATTTTGAGGATCAAAACAAAATCTAAATATGATGTAATTTAATTCAACCACATAAACAAAAGCAGTATCATTGTTCCCAATGCAGTTAATGCCTTTATGGAAAGACTGTCACAAGATTTGGATCATTTAATTTGCATTTAATTTTGCTGTCCCACAACTATCTGGAAAAAAATCATTTATGCCTTGGTGATCTTCACTAAGATACAGGGCATCTGTAGTTTTTATTTCTTACTCTTTAAATGTAACTACAATGTCTTTTATAATTATTGCTTAAATTAAAGCAAATATATAAATATTAAATTATATACAGTAACTTTTCCATCTGGATATCCATTAACTTTAATTGGTTCACTTTTTTCAACAAGACAGACCAAAGAAAGAGGGTTTACACATGTGAAATAATTCCATTATATGTATAAATTCTAACAAGAAGAAGAGCAGCCACTGAACTAAAAGCTCTCCAGTTATTTCACTGAAGCTTTGCAAACACACAGCACATAGAGAGCACTTACAAATGAAGGTGAATATATGTGTCCCAGGATAATGTTACAGGATACAATCTGGGTCAGCATTGGGACCAGAGGTTTTGTCTTCCAAGCTTTCAAATTCATGCTGGAGCTCATCCTCAGGAAAATTCTCTCTAGCACAGTGTGTGCTTTTTACTTGTTGATTGGGGTTTTGATGGCTAGTTATTAAATCATTGGCTGTTTGTTTCCTTGTACTGCAAAGCCTTCGCTTCCAAAGTACTTGATAAGCTGGTGGTAAATCAACACTCTGTTGACTGATGAAGGGCCCATTTTCCAGGCTTGAATTACTTTCCTGGCTGTTTTTGTACCTGCTTATCCAACAATCTTAGTAACTGTAAAATTGAATACATGTCCTTTTTCATTGCAATGTGAGGCTACCAGTGAATTCAGTTCTTGTATGACTGCTCTGTGTTCTTGCAATTAGGTAGTTAGCTTCCTTCCCATTTGTCCTATATAGTCTCAGGGGCAGTCCAATACTTCTTTGCAGACACATTTGTGTACATAAAATGAAAGCACAATAAATTAAACTTTAATTTGAATACTATGAATTGTTGTCTTGTACTTTTTTACATGCAACAATAGGGATGAGTTCTTTTCAGTGCAAAATCTGTACAAGTAATTTAAACAGTAACTCTAATTTTTATTTACCACTTACTTACTTGACAAAAATCTTTGCATGGTAAGTTATTAAGTCGTTGTTACTGAGCCTGACAAATGAGGTGTCAGAAACAAGAATCAAATGATCAAGACTTATGAAACCTTCATTTTGTTTTGCTGTCTCATCACATTACAAGGAAATAGCTCTTGTCCCATCCCTGTGTTCATTTTTCAAACGTACTTGTTAGCTTGGCACTGGCACTCAGAGAATCAAGAAGCAATTCACTCTGCCAATATTCTGCTCTGGCATCTTTGATTTTCAGTTTATATTTACTACTTTTGTGAAATAAAACTATATTGGATGTGATTCCTCAAAGCTTCTTTATCACAATTATTTTCAGAAGAAACAATAGCAGCAAAAACCATGATACATTGAACAACACTCTGGCTCATTTGAAAGAGTTTGAGAGTAGTTCGAATATATATGTATCCTCACCTAGTTATATAAATTTCAAATGAAACTGCATAATTAAATTACATAAGTATCCATTGACCAATATTAAAAATTAAAAAAATGCACAAAATTTCATTCCAAATTCATTTTTCTACAAATAGCTATATTACAGTAGTTTTCTCAGATCTCTCTGGTACTCTCTGTTCTAGTAAGAACTGCACTAAAAACACAAACCTCTGCAAGATTAAGATCATCCATACTCCCATTAAATCATCAGATAAATAAACAAACAAGCAAGCAACCTTGTAGGAGAAAACAGCTGTAAATGCAGATTACTTGTTAACAATAGAAAAAATTATAATGAAACAGTAATCACACAATTAGCTTAATGGAAATATAGTTGATCTTGGTAGAAGATTATGTAGATTTTGAGATTGAACACATACTGAACATTATGGATAGCCTATATGCATAAGACTTTTTACCCTTACTTGATAACTTGAATGTTTAGATAAGTGCAGGACAGTGGCCTCCCAACCTTTTGGGCACTAGGGACTAGTTCTGTGAAAAGAAGTTTTTTAGTGGACCAGAGAGGGTGTGCTTTTGTTTGCTGCCCTTATCATGTTGATGGGGCTTTGCTTGTTCATGTGGCCTGGTTTCTGGTATGCCACAGACTGGTGCCAGTCCCCAGCGAGGGATTGGGATCCCCTGATGTAAGGGATTGATTTTTGAACAGTCTTACCCTGCAGGGTATTTGGTGTTCTCTGAACTTGGTTATTTGTTTGCAGACTGTTCATTATTCAACTACAGAACATCATTACTACAAGAAAGTGTGAAATTTGCTCCATGCTTATATATAATATTGCACTGCCAGTTTTGGTGGGAATGCAATTTTATCCTTGATAGTTCCTTGATTTAGAGTATTGGGTATTGTATTCTGTTTGATTGTTCACATGTGTCAGTCCATGCTTGTCTAGCTATTGGCTACTAAAGATGATTGCTGTGATCTTTCTCTCCCTACTTAGCTATTTAGTATCTTTTTTGAATAGTGTGTAAACATAGTTCATCTCTATGTAGATATTGATGGCTAATGTCAGGTTTCCAGGAATTCCCAAGCATTTTTGGATTTAGTTTGGTCTAAGATGCTCAAGTTGAAAGTATGGTTAAATTTGCATGAGATTATGGAATTTTTCACTGTATTTTCTGATTCAGAGCTGGTGTTCTTGGATATGCTCTGCTAGTTTTCTACTATCTGGCTTACACAGTAGTTGTTATAGCCCTTATTTACACTGTATATTGCAGACTCTGAACCTCTTGATTTACTTAAAAC
Source organism: Myanophis thanlyinensis (assembly GCA_017656035.1). Taxonomy (NCBI): domain Eukaryota; kingdom Metazoa; phylum Chordata; class Lepidosauria; order Squamata; family Homalopsidae; genus Myanophis; species Myanophis thanlyinensis. The sequence goes on from JAEANM010005265.1 coordinate 3,570, forward strand.
ATTTTGGAGGGCATTAATTGGTTTGTAATGCCATATGATTGTAATAATCTAATAGATGTTTCTGGGATGTTTTTGATGTATGTGAGTGTTATTCTTTTTGTAGCTTGAGTTGTTGTGCTGTAGTGGATTTATGGCCAGGCACTTTTTGATAAAATTGTATGAGTATCAATTTTGTTGCAAGACATTGTAAAAGCAGTCACTTTCCTTTTTCTGGTGTTTCTGTTTCTGTTCATGTTCATTTGAATAATATCCTTACACAGTTCCTATTGTGGGATATTGGATTGTTATTTTGATAATGGTTAGTTTGGTTAGTGTTGGTTGTTTTTTAATAGACTTGTTTCTAATGTTTGTTATCATTTCTTCTATTGATGAGGATATCCAGGAAGAGTAGTGTGGTATTGTTTTCTTCTTCCATTATGAATTTTATTGCTTTGAAGGTATTGCTTTATGAATCTTACCTTGTTTTTCCTCATTCGTTCAATTCATTCATTAATTCATTCATTCATTCATTCAACTTCTATAGCTGTCCAACTTTACCAAGTGGCTCTGGGTGTCTTACAAAACTAAAATTGATAAATAATAAAAAAACAATAATATGATGAAAAAAATCCAGAAAATCTTTTTTAAAATCTTGCAAAAGGCAGGGTTGGGGTCATTTTAATTTCCAAGAGGCGAATATTCCATAAAGCAGGACCCATAGTAGAGAAGGCCCATCTTATAATTCCCATCAGTTGGCACTCTTCAACTGACAGGATCTGCTGAATCAAATTGGACAGATAGAGATTCTTGGAAAAAAGATGGTCCATCAGGTAATTATATATTTACTGCATAATGAAGGTGTCATTTATATACAAGTTTCATACTTTGCATTGTACATGTGTGGAAGTACTATAATTTTTAGACATTGTACTATAGTCTCTGCTATGAATCTTGAAAGTGGTGGTCTCATTGGTGTTCCTTTGAAGAAATCTTCTTATACCAGGTGCCTCGGAGACCACAACACTGCTACTAAATGATGTTTAGGACATTTTAGTGTAGATTGTCATTAATTTGTGATATAGGAGTGATCCAAGGAACATCAAATAGTATAGAACAGGGTATCAAACTCAAGGCCCATGGCCACATCTGGCCTGCAATGTGGTCAGTTCCGGCACATAGGGCCATCCTGGAAAATGTAAGGGGCCAGCCCACATCACTTTGGCCTGGTCTACCCAATGCAGTTTCAGCCCAGTCTACTCAATGCAGCTTTGGCCTGGTCTACCCAATATGGCTTTGGCCTGGTCTACCCAGTGCAAAGACGAAACATGCCAGCAGGTGTCCAGATTGCCATGCCCATCCAGTCAGCCACGCCTATCAAGTTGGCCATGCACAGTGAGTGGCATCAAGATGACCACACCCACGCAGTTGACCACATCCACTCAGTCAGCCATGCCTGCCCAGCCCCACAAAGTCAACCTCAAACCTGATGCAGCCCTCAATGAAATTGAGTTTGACAACCCTGGTATAGAAGAACTGATACTGGAACATTCATTACTGTCTCTGTTGTGTTGTATATGCATGCATATGAATTTCCCTTCTATTGCAATCGGTGGCTACATTTGTCTGACTATTGAATGGAAAATTGAGGATTAGGAAGGATCATTCAGATGCATAATCCCTCCCATCCCTATAACAGCCCATTTTTGCACAATTACCATCACAATCTTTTTCAGAAAATAGCCTCAGAAGGCAGTAATTAAAAAATAAAACCAGCACTAATTAAGCGTTGTCAGACAAACAGGTAACATTACATATTTTTTATTTTGCTTTAGTATACTTAAGCAGAAAATTGATTTTCTTGCTTTCTACCACTCATTTCGATGCATTCAGATACGAACTGAATTATTTTCAAAACAAGTAGAAAATAACTCATCCGAGTCTTATAAAATATCCCTCTTGCAAAGCAGTCAATATTTTTAACTGTTGCTTTGCTCTGATATATCCATTAGGAAAAAAAATATGTCCCAGTTTTTCTGCTTATATTTCAACCATTAATATTGTCATCAGCAACAAAGCAGGATAACAACAAAAGCAATGTATATGGCTACAATATAATTATGTTTTTTTTTCAGTTTCTATAAAAGAATGGAAGATTCTCGTATGCCACTAATCTATGGTAATTTTATATGAAATCTTAAGAAAATACTTTACTTATTTAGGCTAGAAAATGCATAGAGAATTAAGCCTTATCAAGATGCCAGTGTATACTATACAGAATATTGTTACTACTGTTATTAACTTTATTATAATAACTATGTCTTTTGGGGCAATCAAGATTCATGTTTTTCTTTTATTTCACAGAGACCAATTTATTTGTAAGGCTATTCAGCATTATTTAGAAATATGTTTGTAAGCAATATATCTAGGTAAAATGGATAGCAAACAAGATAGATAGAAAACAGAGATAGAGATAGAGGAATCCATAAAGACTTAGTAAAAAGATGAATCAAATAATCATTACATGGTATAATTAAATCACAGAGAAACATCTTTACTGCTTTACCTCTTTAAAGAGAAGCAACTTACCGAAGTTGTGCTTTGCTGGTTTGATTCCCAAAAGATGCTTCAAAGTGCTCATTCAATCATAGCACCTCCCTGAAAATAATTTCATTTGTTTCCTGAGAACACACATGCTTTTTCCCTTGCTCTCACTAAATGCACATCAGATATTAGTAGAACATACAATAGAACTTCAATAAATTTCTAAGGACGCAATTGGTTCTAAAAAAAACCCCAAAAGCATAATTAACAACTGACTCTTTGAATGTGAAGGGATTAGTGCTGGTTTTATCAACTCTCTATTAAAGAGCAGATTTTGTGCTTATATCTTCCATCACTGGATGCAAATTGTAGTGGGCTTGAATGAAGCAAAATGACCAGTGACCAGTGATGGGATGTCTGCTTATGATCCAAGGTGCAATGTTTTCCTATACATGGTAAATGCCCAACAGTTTCAAGTAGCTTTCTAGCATCTGCAGCTCTTTCTTCATAGTTACTGATTGAACATAGGCTCAAACTGAAACTTCATTCCAAATAGTCCATGGATCTATGCCAAAATTAATATATAAGGTCTGAAAGAAGCAACTGTGGATAGTGATAGCCATGAAGTTTACATGTCAAAAAAAATTGTTTTACATGTAAATCAATTGGTCTGCTATAATTTCAACAAAACAGTCTAGAAATGGATGTTATAAATTCAGATTTTGCAATACAAGTCATTTTAGAATAAATATCTAATAATCTTTGTTTTGATTGAGTTCCATGCAACCTGAATATAAGAACATTCTATCACAAAATATGGTATTTAGAGTGCAATATTTTGTTTATCTTTAATGTTTGATATGTATATTGCTTCAATAATTCCATTCACCTGTCATGATTGAATCCTTAAAATGCTTCTCATAAATTTGTAATTTTTAAAAAAAAAATGCAAATGTGCAGTTGTCTAAATCCCAACATGTACAACTGATTTACCGAATTACTAGAATTACTGCCATAGGATCATACATCAGGAGGATCTCTCTATAGTGCATTTACTTAAATTTCCTGCCTTCAGAGTTTTTCAGATTTTTCAAGTTTCATTAGATACCCTAATGGCTCCCTTGTGAATGCAACTAATTTCAAATATTAATTTGTTATGGAGGTCAGCAAGTTTTGAGAATTCTTATATTCTTTTAAGTTATTTCTAGTGCTTTGGCTAGTCCAAATGGATCTGGTACAGTTTCAAATTAAAATTGATATTGCAAGACTAGAAGAACACTCACATTCTGGTAATTCTTCAGCAATCTTTGTATTTGAACAAACATTTTTCTACTAGGAGACCCATACTGTATGGAGAATTAAATAGAAATATGGACAGTAGATTGCTAATCATTTAATTTAAGGGCATCATTTTATATGTTATAATAGTTTTGTTTCATATATGAGTTTCTTTCTCTTTCTTTCTTTCCTACTTCTCTTTTTCCTTCCTTTTCCCCTTCTCCTTCTCACACATTGTGTGTGTGTGTTTTACAATCTTACTAAATCTAATGAAGTATTTACTATTCACAGTTCTGAATCTACATTTTCTTAATACATAATACCCAACAATGCCAGATTTTTGGTTCTTTCCATGTAAACATAGCTAACTTGTATTTTGCTTCAACATCCAAATATGGATATAATGTCAAAAAAAATTAAAAATCCAACTTTTTTAAAATGTCTCTCATTTTTTGTCATCTGAACCCTAATCCTACTCCATTTTAACTAACAGTTTAACATTAAACTAAAGTTAATTTTCAATTAATTATGAGGAAATGATTGCAAACTAGTGATGACTAAGGGATGGGTGCACACATGCATGCATAATAACTAATCCACTAGTTATATTGGTGCTGCAGTGGTCCACATGGTTATGCTAAGTCATAAGACCATTGAGAGGTTGATAGTTCAGCAGTTCTAAGCCTGAGAGTGTGAGCTGCATGACATTATAGCTTCTATCAATTTGTCCTAATTCCTGCCACCTAGCAGTTCAAAGCATGCAAATATGCGTAGATAAATAGATACCACTTCGGTGAGAAAATACCTGAGACATGAAAGGAGCCACCTTCGGCATCCCTTGAGCAACAGTGATGTCACCGACTAATCCTTTCAACCCAGAAGTGTCTTGGTAGGTGCTTCTGACATGGAGGTAGTATAATTATATCTAGTTGGGGGGTATGCTAAATGTTAATTATTAACTATTAATTTAAGTAATTGTATTTGCATCAGTTTAGCTGCTGCCCCAAATAGTCAAACACTGGTTAATGAAGATTGGCTACACAAATAATGAAACATTCTGGCTACAACTGTATAGTATACATATACAGTTCCTGGGAATAATTTCCATTGAAATCAATTTGACTGGCTTCTGACTAGACATGTATACAATTCAGCTATAAAAGTGCTGGAGACTGTAGAAACAAATATGAAAGGAGAAGTTTAATTAAACTGTTGGGTACCCTTACAGTGTTTTGATTATATCATTCATGAAATATTTCATCAGGTCCAGTACTTCAGTGAATTGTTATTCAAGTATATTAGCTTATAATGTGCATTGCAGTTTTGTGCTGCATTGGCTGAGACTTGAGTTGGCATTTTAATTCTTCTCCCTAAATAGCTCAGTTTGTGCTTTCCTTCATAGTAAATGGGTCCAACAACACTATTTGCTGATGTCTCTGGAGAAATCAGCAAGACTGTATCTACACATTTTAATACCTGCCAGATCCAGTTCATAAACCTCTCCTAGCAGATTGAACAGAGCAGTGCTGCACTTAAAATAAGTAAATAAAAGTAAAGCTAACATACGGGGAATGGTAAAAGAAAAGAAGAGTGCACAATAATGCTATGCCTTTGATGTGCAAATTGTGAATCTGAATGACACCCTGCCAGCTACAGATGCTCTAATTTGATTTCATGCCCCAGAATCAACTATTCTCTTGCACTAAAAGGCATATTAGCCTCCATCTGTCAGAGGCTATCGGCTTTCCTTTCAAAAGTTGGGATACTTACTCTATCACTGCATGCTTTGCTATGAAATAAGACAGACAAGATTGAAAACACTTCCCTTTGTATGTCAAGAATTAGGAAAAAAACTAATACTAGTTATCACTATCTTTTTGTTCTATTCTTTCAGTTTCTTCTGTGTACTTTGACTCACACAACACTATTATGGGCATTGCTGTGTTATGCACAATTCTTTTCCTTCTTTTTAAATGCAAAGCAGCCCATGGCGGAGACTATTCAGGAAGGAGAGCAATGTTATGGAGAGAGTCTGCTCTCTCTATCCCAATGCCTTTACAGCTCAAAATCAGCTTTTCTAAACTGCTCTTTCAGCTGTATAGAAAAATGTACAATGAATACAGGAAGCAGCTTGCTAATCGAAACAGAAAGAAAAGGGTAAAGCAATCTCTTTTCCATTCTCTTCTATTCAAATTCATTCTTCTCCTGTTAAAGAAAATAAAGAAGAAAAAGCATTAGAGAAGAACACCCAACATTTCATTTAAGCCTGAATCTTTCTGAAGAGAACCTTACAAGATTATTAATCAATAGAATGTAGAATCTGAGATTATAAATTGTAATCCTTGTAAACTAAAGTGCTTATTACAGAACAAAGGTGACATTAAAACTCAATTGAGATTCAGTAACAGTATATATATGTGTATGCGTTGTGTGTGATACACACACACACACACACAAACACACACACATAAGAAAAGGAGATAAAACTCTGTCATGGACCATAATTTATCATAGCTAACATTTCGGAGACTCACTCATCCCTTTCATCAAAGCAAATGGAATAAAGTTCATTGTTTGCCAGTTGACATTTTCTTGCTGTTTGCCTAGTATTGTACATGTGGATTGGATGCTTATCTAGATGTCTTCTTTTGCGCGTTGTGATTGGTTGCTCAATAGCTCACCTTTGTGCAGGATTGATGCTATCCATGTCATGTTTGTGCGTTTATGCGTTCTGCATCTTTAACCACTGTGGCATTATTTGTATCATATACACCATAGCGGGGTGTAGCAATGACATCACTGTCAAGCTCAGCATAGTTCACCTTTGTATGTGGAAATTAGCTTTGTATTACATTGATTGTTATTATTGTTTTGTGTGCAAGTCCTTTCTTTCAGTCTTGTCTGTAGCATGTTGTAAATCGGATTAAAGTCTGTGCAGCGATTGATAGTTTCTATGGATGCCCAACTTTCAAGCACCTCCCCAGCTGTTTTATCATCAGAATGGCCTAATATCTTTGCCTTCTGGAATCCAAAAGTATGCCCCTCTTGTTGGATGTGATTATAGACTAGTGAAAGTTCGGCTTCCTGGTTCACTGCCAATGTGTTCATGTAATCTGGTGGTGAGATGTTGGCCTGCCTGGCCCACATATTTTGAATATAATATATATATTCAATTTACTTTATTATTGCACTAAGGTAGTTAGATCCATAGGGGATAAAATACTGTATACAAGCAGATACAAGTTTACTATAACATATACCAATTGTCCTATAAAAACAGGAAGCTACTTTTGATCAGTTCTGGAGGATACTACAATAGCCCACACACATCCTGTTGCCATTGACTTGCAATATTACTGACAAGTTTCAGCAATTTCAATATATTTGTGTTAATCAATCTGTCCTATGTTGTGTTTTTTTCCCTACAGCAACATAATGAAAAAAATGCATCCCTTCTTTTATCTTACTTTGCCAAGTTTTAGGCAGAAGAATCATTGCATAAAATATATCTCAGACATAAATGCAAAGTATGATATACCATTTCCAAACGAAAACTCCATATTGAGGAATGTATGTCGGGTTTTAGAAGAGGTTTAATAATAGCTACCCATAATAGACACCAATTAGATATAGAACTCTATGACAAATTATTTTTGATGGAATAGTAGCATTATGCCCAAGCATTATGGGTAAGATGTGACCACGTGATATATGGTCAGTTGTTAATATGAATGTGGTGAACTGTGAATGTTAATAGAGGTCTACAGAAAAAGAGAAAAAATGACCTCAAAATAAAATGATTTGTTATTAATAGAATGGAATCACATGAATGGACTGAAGAGGTAAAAGCAAAAGAGAATAGGACAGCAGGATAAAGAGTAAAAAAAATAGTTGATTAATAGATTTCTTTTCAGTATTATATAGCATCAAAATTGATTTTCCCTCTTTGAACAAATGTGTTATTTTGCACAGATTGTTATAACTTGGCTTTTATGTATATCAGTACTCAAAATGGCCTAAATGATTGGTCATATTCTTTCTGATATGGCAATATTGTAAAATTCTTTCCATTTTGTATGAAGGATTTTTTTAAATTCCAGGTGCTCTTTATCAAATGAAACCGAATGAAATATTCAACCATTTACTGTCTTAATTCAGGGTTTCTCCTGCGAGAAAGGGTTATGTTACATTTGCAGCAAATTAACTATTCAAAATAAGGATTCTATCATGATATAGATATAAAATCAAATACTTTAAAACCCAGATTAAAACTTGTCAATTAAATATTTTTTAAACATAATCTTCCTACATTTTAACATTTTTTTTGTATTTTATCTAAGGGATGTGCATATTTTCCTATTCTTTCTTAAAAGAAATAATTAAATCCTCATTCCTGATTATTTAACTAAATATTTAGCTATGTGAATTTTTTCTTTGAAAAAATTATGAATTTACTTTGTGTCATATTCCATGTGTTCCCTTTTTTTCTATTGTGGAATACTCCATTGTGCTACAATTTTACTGGCTACCAATGATTGCATAAGGAAATATAGACACTCATATATCTGTCTTGGTCATCTTAAAACTAAAGTAAATGCAAGAATCTTGCAAGCCACCATATTTTCATCCCTGGTATTTTCTCTTCCTTTTGAAAGTTTTTTTTTTAAAAGCAAACTTATTTTCTATCAAACAGAATGAAAATGGAAGAAGAAGGAAGATAAGGAAGAAGGGAGGAAGGAACACTGATTCTGTAGTTAAAATGTTAACCTTTATTTAAAAAAGATTGAATCATTCATTTATATATATATACTGGCACTGTATATAGGAACAACTTAAAGGTATTTGGGTAGACCTCAAGTCCAGATGTAAAACTTCAAAGAAGGCAAATCACAGGACTGAGAGCCTGTGGAGCTTCCAGATCCAGAGAAACAGACAGATAGATATTTGTCAGTCAGCCAGACATCATGTTAGAGGACAATGTAAGAACAAGAACAAAGTCAAACTACAGTCTTGGACTTTAAGAAAGCTAATTTCAATAAACTTAGAGAGAGCTTGGGAAGATTCCATGGATGAGAATCCTCAAGGGAAAACAATTCAAGAAGCTTGGGAAATTTTGAAAAGTGAAATTATAAAAGCCCAGTCTAGTATAATACTAATGAAGAAGAAAAATAACAGCTCTCAAAAGAAACCAGCATGTCTGCATAAAGAATTCTTCAACAAATTGAAAGACAAAAAGAACAACTATAAAAAGTGTAAAGAGAGACACATAACTAAGGCAAAATATCAGCAAATGATATTTGCAGGCCTGAGCCTGCAAAGATGAAGTGAGGAAAGCTAAGGCTCACAATGAACAAAGGCTTGCAACAAAAGTAAAACAACAAAAAAAGCTTCTTCCAACTTGTTAAAAACAAGACAAGGTCAAGTCCATTGCTGGGAAAAAGTGGCAAGAAGGGAGAAAGCAGAACTACTTACCTCATTTTTCTTATCTGTCTTTATACAAAGGGAAAAAAACAGACCAACCAATCAAAAACAGAACCACAATAAACAGATTAGGAACACAAATGAAAATAGGGAAGAAAATGGTAAGTGAGCACCTGCCTATCCTAGATGAGTTCAAATCACCAGGACTAGATGGATTACACTCCAAGGTTCTGAAGGAACTGGCAGATGAGATCTCAAAACCACTGATCTATATATTTCAAAGATCATGGAGCTTCAGGCAACTGGCAGAAGACTGGAAAAGAGCTGAAGTAGTTCCCATTTTCAAAAAAGGAAAAAAAATAGATCCAGGAAAATACAGACCTATCAGGGAAGATTATGGCAAAGATAATCAAGCAACAAATTAGCAAACACCTAGAAGCAAACAAAGTAACAACCAAAAGCCAACATGGGTTTGTCAAAAACAAATCATGTCAGACAAATCTTATTGTATTCTTTGACAAAGTGACAAAATTAGTGGACAGGGGAATGCTGTTGATATAATTTACTTGGGCTTCAGTAAGACATTTGATAAAATAGACCATAACCTACTACTTGACAAAATAGAAAAAAATGTGGATTAGACAGTATCACTACCAGACAGATTTGTAACTGGCTGACCAATTGCATTCAATGTGTAGTCATCAATGGAACTGCATCTACTTGAAGGGAAGTATGCAGTGGGTTACCCAAAGGCTCTGTATTAGGCCAGTACTCTTCAACATCTTAAATGATTTGGGGATAGATGGGATACTTATAAAATTTTCAGATGATACCAAGCTAGCAGGAATAACCAACACTCCAAAAGATAGGCTAAAGATACAGTAGGACCTTGGCAGACTTGAACACTGGGCACTATCTAACAAAATGAAATTCAATGGTGAAAAAAGTAAGGTTCTACATTTAGGCAAGAAAAACAAAATGTACAGGTACAGTATATGTGGGACCTTGCTCAATAGTACTAATTGTGAGAGAGATCTTGGAGTCTTAGCAGGTAATCACTTAAATATGAGCCAGCAGTGTGCTGCAGCTGCCAAAAAAGTCAACACAGTTCTAGGCTGCATAAACAGAGGGACAGAATCAAGATCACTCGAAGTGTTAATACTACTTTATAATCCCTTGGTAAGATCACACTTGGAATACTCCATCCAGTTTTGGTTGCCACAATGTAAAAAAGATATTGAGACTCTAAAGCAGGGGTCTTCAAACTGGGCAATTTTGTGACTTGTGGACTTCAACTCCCAGAATCCCTCAGCCAGCTTGGGATGGGTGGGTGATGGAACAATGAGAATAATAGTAATACAAACTTAATAAATAGTTAGACAGTGTTGAGGGAATTATTTGTTTAGCAGAGTGATGGCATTTGGAAAAAAGCTGTTCTTGTGCCTAGTTCTTATGTGCAGTGCCCTACAGTATCTTTTTGAGAGTAGGAGTTGAAACAGTTTATGTCCAGGATGTGACTGGCCCTTAAATATTTTCCAAGCCCTCTTTTTGACTCATGCAGTATACCTCGATGGAAGGCAGGTTGGTAGTAACTATTTTTTCTGCAGTTCAGATTATCCTCTGTAGTCTGTGTCTGTCTTGTTGGGTTGCAGAACTAAACCAGACAGTTATAGAGGTGCAGATGACCGACTCAATAATTCTTCTTTAGAACTAGATCAGCAGCTCCTTGGGCAGTTTAAACTTTCTGAGTTGGCAAAGAAAGAACATTCTTTGTTGTGCTTTTTTGATGACATTTTTGATATTAGGTATCCATTTTAAGTCATGTGATATGATAGAACCTAGAAATTTGAAGGATTCTACTTTCAATATTATGTTGTCTAGTATTGTAAGACATGGTGGTATGGGAGAGTTTGTCTTAAAATCTACCACAATTTTTATGGTTTTGAGTGTGTTCAGTTCCCAATTGTTCCGGTCGCACCATGAGGTTAGTTATTCAAACTCCCATATGTATGCGGATTCATTGTTGTCTCGAATGAGACTAATCACTATTGTATCATCTGCAAACTTCAGTACTTTAACAGATGGATCTTTTGAGGTGCAGTCATTGGTATATAGAGAGAAAAGAAGTGGAGAGAGCACACAGCCTTGGGGGTGGAAGGGCTGTGCTAATTGTACAGGTATCTGATGTGATTCTGCTTAGCTTCACTTGCTGCTTCCTGTCTGTTGGGAAGCTTATGATCCACTTATAGGTGTGTTCAGGTACAGGTACAGGTATATTTTGATGAAAAGAACAAGTAGGGGTGACATGATAACAGTGTTCCTAAGGGGCTGCCACAAAGGGCCATATCTAAGGGGATGCCACAAAGAAGAGGAGTCAAGCTATTCTCCAAAGCACCTGAGGAAAGGACAAGAAACAATGGATGGAAACTAATCAAGGAGAGAAACACCTAGAACTAAGAACAAATGTCCTGACAGTTAGAACAATTAATCAGTGGAACAATTTGCCTCCAGGAGTTGTGAAAGCTCCAACATGGGAAGTTTTTAAGAAGAGATTGGATAACTATTTGTTTGAAGTGGTGTAGGGTTTCCTGTCTAAGCAGGGGGTTGGATTAGAAGACCTCCAAGGTCCTTCCAATTCTGTTATTCTAATGCTCAGAAGACAGAAGAGGTGATAGCTATAACAACTTCAAAAAGAAGAAGTAAGAGAAGCTGGAGAAGTACCAAAGGTTGAAGGACAAACTAGAGAGGATGTGGAAAGTGAAGACCAAAGTGGCTTCAGTAAACACATAGGTTGTGAGTCCTAAGTTAGGAGAATGTCTCCTAGAGATCTGATAAACAAAACCAGAGCTCCAGAATCCAGAAGAACGCAGCACTAGGAACAGCTAAGATACTCTACAGAATTCTCAAACTCCCAGGCTTCTGATAGAAGAACCATGATTGAGGAAGACACAGGCCACCCATAGGCATGAAAAGATAATGCTATTTAAAGTGTTATTGCAAAGCTATTGCACAATGATAAAAGATCAAAAATACAGATGCAAGAAGTAAGATATAGTCTATAAAATATATATTATAAAAAGATGGCATCAGTAGAACACTCCCTCTTCCTTTCATTTTTTTCTTTTTTCCCATCACTAACTACTGCTTAAGTGTTTGTACTTTGTTTTAAACTTTATTGGTTTTTGCTTAAATGTTTTTGAGTAATCTTTCAGTTGCTGCTTAATTGATTTCTCTCTTTTTCCCCCAAAAATTCATATTCTAATGTTTTAGCTTGCTTATCTGTGTGATGCATTGTGTGCAAGGGAGCCATTCCTGCTTGAATTTAGTTGCACTTCATTCTGTAATGAATATATACAGTCAATTTCTCCACTGCATATTCTTCAATTTTGATCTCCCAATCTTGTATTGGCAGCAAAGTCTCTCTTTTTTTAATGTTATGCCATGTTAATTCTTGCCACTGTCAGCATGTATCTCGATAAATTGTGATATTCTCATTTTCATGATAGAATGTTTCTTCTTTGTTATGACATTTGTTATGACTTATTGTTATATGATTTGTGCATTGAGTTATATGTCTTCTATACCATCTATAAAACATTTTATACAAATTTTTCCTTAAATTCTAGATTGGTGTAAATTTTATAGCTTTTTTTCTATAACTTCATTGATCTACTTTGATTACTTCCTTAATTTGTTGTCCATTTTATCATGCCATTTTAATTTGTTCTTCAAAAACAATTTATAGATATTACCTAATAAATGATTGTGTTTTAAATAAGTACTTCAAATTCTATTATCTTTCTCAGTGTCTCTCCTTTTTATCTTTCCACTTGTTTGCAAATACATTAACTGTGATAGGTTCTTTTCTTCATGAAATAATTCTTGTGTTGGTCATAAGTTTCCTGAATTCAAATATATTATATTGGCATATCTGATTATTTTCTTATTATGGTTATCTTTAGAAGAAAAAGTATTTGATGAGGATGTGAGAGTTTGCCAGACCTACCCTTGCTTTAAATGATTCCCACTTTTAATAAACTTTGTCATACAATATATCATTACAGCTTCTTTTCTATTTTGCTTCTTTCTGCATGGATATTGTACTTATGAAATCAAGTAGCTAGACCTGCCCCTTTTATATGTGATATTCTACTATTTGGAAATTTTATTCACTCTGCTATCTAAATAGATATTAGTGTTTGACATTTTTAAAAATAGAAGTTATCTGTCTTTGATGTGTATTAAATAGTTGATGAAACACTTTCCAAGGGCTTCTTTCTTGCATTTTCAGAACTGATACTAAAATAAACTGGAGATAGTTTTTGAGGCTAATGACCCATTAAAATATGGTTGTCAGAAAAAAATCCATTTTAGATGAGGTATGAAATTCCACCTTGACCTTACTGTTAGTGATGGAAAATACAATAAAACAGAAAATAGGTTTTAATAATAATATTGCCATGAAAAGAAGACTGCAACAAGACTTGATAGCTGAATGAAAAAAAATTGAAAGAATGAAAATGAAAAATAGTTGAATGGAAAAATAATATACTCTTTTTATCTTGAGTTCTAAGTTTTCAAAGATCACTTGGAGGTGGGAGATAATGCAATTTACTAGATCCCCTGGTGCTTTTTTGTGCTCTTCAATGGTTAAATAATTGCTTATTTACAAATAATCACTAAAATGTCTTTACAATTGAAATTATTCTCTAATGAATTTTCTACCTATCATTTATCAACTATCTGTCTGTCTGTCTGTCTATCTATCATCTATCTGTCTGCCTCTCTTTCCCTCTTCCTCTCATCATCATCTAATATACCAAGAGCCACGGTGGTAGAATGCAGTATTGCAAGTTGGCTCTGCCACCAACCAGGAGTTCGATTATGACACACTCAAGGTTGACTCAGATTTCTATCCTTTTGAAGTCAATAAAGGCCCCAGATTATTGAGGACAATATGCTGACACTGTAAACTGCTCAGAGAGGACTGTGAAGTATTATTGAATGATATATAAGTCTAGGTGCTATTGTTATTGCTATATAATTACATTTTTAAAGTGTTTTAATTTTGACTTCCAGTACTCAGTAATTTCCTATAGTCACTCAAAAAGAATTAACCAATGTATATCAATGTACTAATTTTGCTTTCCGTACGTTCCATGAATTTCATAGCTGAAATTTAGAAATCAGATTAATAAAGAATTGCAATGTTGATGAATCTGCATCAGAATATAAGGTGATATCTTTTTGCTATCGTGGATTATATTGTAATGACTTTCCACTAATTGTAATGGAATGTCTAAAAAACCATGGGAATATGAAAGAGGAAGCAGAGATATTATGGAAAAGATGACTGAGTTTGTAAGAGCGGGGAAATGTGAAAAAGAAATTCATAGCAATTCTGCTTCATTTAGGAATAAGTGGAACTAAATAATCTTTTGGGCAGGCTTTCAAGATTTTGTTTCAATACCCTTCTAGCAATAAAATAATAATTCTTGTTTCCTAGGTTTTTTGCCTTATAGTGCTTGTCACAAACTCACTGATACAACTAATTTACACAACTATGCCAGAGGTGATGTAGTCCCACTATAACTCAATGAATATCCAAAGAAACATTATCTTAGCTACTGTTGATTTTGAAAGATATTCAACAGCAAAAGCAAGAATTTGGGTAGAAAAGCAATTGAAAGGAGAGTGTGATCTTCCTTTCCCATCTGAAAAAATTCCCCATCAGCACTATAACAGGAATGCAGAATGGCAGAGAGAAATCCTGGCATGAAAGAGAAAATATATATATATTCATAATTCAATAAGAATTTAGGTTCTTTTTAAGGAAAGAAACATAAACTAAGGCCAATATTGCAATTGTTCTTCTAAACCAGGGGTGTCAAACTCAAGGCCCATAGGTTGCTTATATTTAGCTCATGGGGCCAGTCTGGAAATAGCAAAGGGCTAGCCTATGGTGTCTCTGCTAGCAAAAATGGGGTGCAGGTGGATGCACGTGCCCCCCATGCAACTGCTTTGGGCCTCTGGAGTGCTCCAGGAGGCCATCCTTAACTCAAAGGTTATAAAAGGGAGAAAAAGTAAAATATTTTACTTTTCAGGCTTGCAGGTTTCTGCTACTATAGCCTATGTCAATAATTTATAGTTCTAGTCTTCTTAAGGAGTCAGTTTCTTGATCTGGTCTCTCTCTCTCTCTTTCTCTCTCTCTTTCATAAGGTGGTCAAGTAGATTAAGTAAGTATTAAAAGAACAAAATCACAGAAATGTATGCCTTTCTATTTTTATAAGTTTATAAAACCATGTCTGCGGAGGTGAGGTCCCATGTTAAACCCACCATAGCCACACCCACCATGGCCATGCCCCCACCTGGCCTTCCAAGGTCAAACCAAATCCAGATGTGGCCCTCAATGAAATTGAGTTGGACACCCATGTTTTAAAATGATGCAAATCAGGCTTTAAGTCTTAATATCTGTGGAAGATTTTTTTTTTTGTTCAGAAAATTAATGGTGATCTTTCTGTAGATTCTGAGCATTAGAACCTTTTGGAGCATTGAAAAGCAAACAATGCAGGGGCATTTCTTATGATAAAGATTTCTTTCTTAATGTTTCTGATTACTCTTTCTGTCATTTTTTTGAAAAAAAGAAAGAAAAACTTGTTTTCCCCTTTAAATTTTCATAAATGCATGGCACAACATAGAACAAACCCATCAATTCAGCAGTTCATCTGCATTTAAAAGACAAAGTCTACCCTTTTGAAGACAGCAAAATCCACATTTTGGACAGTGAGAAGCGTTCATATAAAAGAGGAGTCAAATGGTCCATCTATGTTAAAATTCAACAGAGAGTGATACGCTCAGCTGAGCGCATCATCTGAACCAAACTCCCCCAACTGCACTCCATCTACAACAAATGATGCCG
This sequence comes from Myanophis thanlyinensis, assembly GCA_017656035.1. Taxonomy (NCBI): domain Eukaryota; kingdom Metazoa; phylum Chordata; class Lepidosauria; order Squamata; family Homalopsidae; genus Myanophis; species Myanophis thanlyinensis. Next base: position 19,708 of record JAEANM010005265.1, read on the forward strand.
AACCAAAGCTATGAAGATAATGATGGCCATCCCAACAACGGACTGTTTACCACAATGCGATCAGGAAAGCGTTTTCGCTCCCTGAAGGCAAACACAGAAAGA
>JAEANM010005266.1:0-19808 GCA_017656035.1 Myanophis thanlyinensis
ATTCCATTGACTGGCTCAAGTCTCAGGCGGCTGAATTTTATAACAATGGAATTACAAAGCTTGTTCACTGCTATGTTGTAAGTGCCTCAATTTGTTCGGTGAATATGTTGAAAAGTAGTAGTTAAGTGTCACTTTCAAGTGTATATTCTAATTTTTTTTCCTACTTTGTTTTTTTTCTATTGCAAAACATAATCTGTGGATAGCCCTCGTATATTATGTGAACACAACTTTTGGTACATGTCCCAGCTTTTTTTTCTTTCTGAGCAGAAGCAGTGGGTTTCCTCCTTCTTTAGCTGGTGTCTCCTGCTCTTATTTTCTCTGGATGAGCATCTAATTGTTAAAGCAGGGTCTTCATCTGCAGCCACCATACAGAGAAGAAAATGGTTGGATGTTGACACTTGGTCTCCTGTCCTTTTCCTTTGAGTGACAGCAATTGTGGCCCTTAGAAATAGCATTTGCTACCCATTTGCTAAGGATGGGTTGGGAGAGCTGTTACTGATGTTGCTCACTCTTTATTCAGTGGGGAAAGGAAGAAGAGGAAGAAAGCATGTGGGATGGCATATTGCCAAGGATCCTTCAAAATCTTGAGCTAGTCCTGGTTGCCATAGAGATCCCCATTCTATCTCTGCTTTTTATTGTTGTTGCTTTCTAAAAATGAGGATTATAATAATAACATGGATTGTGAATTGTACAAAAATATCCAGTCATTCCATTCCGTAAAGCTAATTCAGGTTACAGTTAGACAGCATTGCTCTCAAAGCAATTTATTCAGTACCGAATCTCCATTTTCTTTTTGTGCTCCAGTTCTATTAAGTTATTTGTCTGATTCACCTCTGCTGCTTTCAATAATATTCCTCCTTATCTGGTATGTATGGGAAGTATATATATATATATATATAAAAGGGAAATAAGTGTGGGGGGAGCATTCTTGACAATGGCACCAAGATGCTTTGCATACGGTGCTTTATTGAGGGAGGCATGAACTCCCTCCATAGTGGTAAACACCACACAAAACAAATCTTAATGCCACTAGTAGTCTGAACACTGAGATGGCTTCATTTGATGAAATTTCCCCACAATAACTAATACCCATCAGAGGTACACTGTAGAATGTGGGAAAGAAGTCTGAATTTAAACAACTGAAATATGTGGACATGGAGCAGATCATAGCTTAGTGAAAAGGAATGGACAGAAAGAGGTCAATCAAAATTAAGGGTAATTGGACATACACATTTCATAACTTTTGAAGAAATTCAAGGATATGATTATTTCAACTAAGGGCTTGGCCTTAACTGAACTATTTCAGTTTTCACAGATTTTTTTAAAAATAAACTGTGATTAGAGGGGAAATAGCTTGAAACAAACAGCCCCCTCACATAGAATGTGATTCATTCACCATGAACTCCTGTTGATCCCCTGCTTGGATTTACATACGATAAACAATGACTTCCTTAATCAGCTATCTTCACATCATATAAACCATAGTTTTCAGGAGCCCAAACTAAAATTATGTTTAGATCCAGGTACAGTTGGTACAGGTGACTCATCCCTTGAAATGTTCAGATATCTATTCATCGTATACAGCAGTGTTTCTCAACCTTGGCAAATATAAACTGTATGGATTTCAACTTTCAGAATTCCTCAGCCAGCATTGCTAGGAGTTGAAGTCCACACAACTTAAACTGGCCAAGGTTGAAACACATTGGTATATAGATGTATCTGTCTTGGATAAGATATAAGGGAAATGGAATGCTGCTTTTTAGTATATGTTGCACATTGTTAAATACTGTGATATAATTTGCAACAGTTTACATTTAGCCAAATGTGTATATTGTCATATATGCTAAAATATATATCTCATGTTTAAATGTGTGTTCTAAGAGAAAACCCTAACCTTCTAATATTGTCTTAAGATACCTATTTTCAGAATTTTTTTTAACCAGAAGATTGGTTTAAAAGCAGGTTATTTAGAAAAGGAACAGGATAAAATTGTGAATAAGGCTGTCCCAAACTGGTATAAGGTAGAATTGATCAGACAGCCCACTTTTTAAGAAAATACATCAGTCTACAACTTCCAAAACTCCATAATGTCCATTTAGTTATACTGCATTGAAGGGTAACAAGTTGAGTGATCCAGATTTAGATAATTTTGCTATAGATGAAACAAACTCCCTATTTGTTTATTAAAAAGTCTGTATCATGTAAATTTAAAGGGCTGCAGGCCAACAGAGCAGATGGCAACGCAGGAACAAGAATTGCTCTTCTTTTGCTAAGTGGTTTTTTCTTTTTTTAAAAAAGAGCCTTCTTGCAGGTTGAAAGATTATAGTTTTTATTGGATACTCTAACTTAATGAACTCCTTTGTGGTAAAAGTAATTCAATAATGAATTGGGCTCCTAGTTTGTCATCAACAGCTTGCTAAAAAACAAGAGAAGAGAGAAAGAGAAATGGAATTCGACTACATGATTGTTTTATCTCATTTACTTTAATTGTGTTACGAATACTGGCGAAACATTGTTAGCACCAGTGCAGAATTTTCCTAGAGTCAGGGAGCAAAAGCCAATAAGTTTCTACAGAGAGAATGCCATGCTGCTGTTCACTGTAGGAATATCAATATTATTGAGTTTAGTCGATAGATTTAAAATTGTTTTCCAAGGAACTGAATTGAATTTATTGGGAACTTCTCAGTGAGTGAATCACTCATGTTGAGCTGTAACCAACAAGAACTGATCTTCTTCAGATCTTGACATTTTATACACACACATACACCCACACATTATATATAAAATCATATCAGGTATCATAGATACCAAGCTAAGAAACATCTGGCTAGTACATGAGCACAGCTCAGAAAGGCATTGGGAACAACACCAGAGGCTCAAAGCACTAGTTGCTTTGATAGGGCAGACACAAAACTTAAGGTCTAGACAGATCAATCTGAGCACAGCCTAGATTGATTACAGAAAAAGCTATGACTCAATGCCACACATATGAATCTGTGAATGCCTGGCACTGTACAAAGTCAACAGAACCTTCCTCAAGAACTCAATGGGATTGTGGAAGACAACACTGGAATTCAATATAAAACAAGTCACACAAGTAACCATCAAATGTGGCATATATCAAGGTACTGCACTGTCCCTGATGCTGTCCTGCACAAGCTTGATACCCACCTACCCCAGTCAGATAAGCACAAACTGGATAGTGATACAACTTGTTCAAGAATAGAACTACCATCACCTGCTCCTCTACATGGATGACATAAAATTGTATGCAAAGAATGAATGAAATATCAACTTGCAGATCCACCTGATACAGATCAACAGTGAGGATCTCAGGGTGTCATTCAGATAATAGAAGCATAGCCAGATGGTAGTCAAAAGAGGAAAAATAATTAAGACTGATGGGGTAGAACTATAGGAGACGTACAGATAATTGCATGTACTTTGGTATCACATGGGAATTATGGTGAGGGCAAGGAAGAGAGCAATATCCAAGTACCACCAAAGTATGAGATAGGTTCTGAAGAATCAGTTCAATGGGAAAAACAAGATCCATGCCATCAACATTTGAGCTCTGCCTGTCATCAGATATTCTGTCAATAGTGAGCTAGCCAAAAAAGGACAGGGAAGCTGCTGATGTGATATCACAGAAGCTCTTCACAGTGTACAGAGGTTTCCATGCCAAGTCCAACAGCCAGAGACTGTACACTAGCCAGAAAGAGGGCACTCAGGGTTTGGTGAGAATCAAAGCCACTGTCATAGATGAAACCTGGAGCATCCAGGAATACACTAGGAAGATGGCACCCAAAAATGAGTTGCTGAGAGAATGCCTAAAGCAACAGATGTGGGAGGAAGATCAAGCAGAAAATATGTCATGGCAAGATAAGACCTTGCGTGTACCATCGACAGCTGAGTGGAGATAGTGGGAAATCTATCAATGGTGGAAAGGGCTGGACTAAAAGAACAAAAAAACAAACACTAAGCAACAGATTCATAGTCTATCATACTAGAGTCTATCATACTAGACAAGGCCTAAGGGGAGCTATACAGATAATTGTCAGAGACAGTCAACACATAGTGATAGGGTGCAAGATGCAGGTGAGAACAACATACACTGAAAGACACAATCAAGTAGCTGGCATTGTATACAGGAACATCTGTACAGAATGTGGGCTAGATCCTTCTAAGTCTTAGTTGGGAGATCCCACAAAAAGCTGTGAAAAATAAGGAAGCTAGGGTTCTATGGGCATTTCAGATCCCAACAAACAGGCAGGTACTGTTCAATCAAGAGACATTGTGGTAGTAGACAAGGACAAGCAGTAGTGATAGATGTAGTGATGCCAAATTACAGCAACATCAGGAAGAAGTATGAGAAACTGGAGAAGTACCAGATCCAAAAGGAGGAACTGGAGAAGATGTGGAAAGTCAAGGCCAAAGTTGTCCCAGTGTTGACAGGAACATTTGTGGCTATGACTCCTAAGCTAGGAGAGTATCTCTAATACATCCAAAGCACATTAGAGATCTTTATCCATAGAATGCAGTACTAGGAACAGCTGAGATTCTGCACAGGACTCTCAAATTCCCATTTCTCTAGTAGAGGATCTAAGATTGAAGAAGACACAGACTACCCATAAGGGAAAGAAGGGACATTTTCCTTGTAATGTAGAAAGTTGTTGGTGTACATTCTTTAGTAAATTATAAGGTTATATAGGTTTGATTTCATTCCACTAACATAAATATCCCTGATGCAAGTTTCAAAATATATATGTTTGATTTCATTCCACTAACATAAATATCCCTGATGCAAGTTTCAATATATATATGTTCCTAGAGAAACACTTTTTAATAAAATTGTACTTTACAAGGAGCTATTCTTAAAGACCATCCAGAATTTACAGCTGACTCAAAATGTAATAGCGTAAGCAGTAATAGGAGCCTTTTGGTATGACCATATGTCATTGCTTCTATGCAAGCTGCATTGGTTGACAGTTGATTTCTCAGTGCAATTCAAGGTGTTGGTTATTACCTATAAAGCCCTGTGTGGCATAGGGACTGAATATCTGAGGGACCATTTACTTCCAATCATTTCTGCTGGCAGTTTCAGCCATCAAGAGTCACCTGATAGTGAGATGGATTGCATATACATTTCATAAATAATAAATAATATAATAATTTTATAGGACCAAGCAAATGGGACTTCTCTGTCATGGCCACCACCCAGCATCCCTCAAAAGATAAGGACTGCATTCCCACAGAAATAAGGACTGTGCCCTCCCTCCTAGGGTTCTGGAAACCTCTTTAAATCTAGTTTTCATCCCAGGGTTAATGGGTTAATGTATTTTTGCTGTTCCTGTTTTGTTTAACACGTTGCTTTTAAAATGGCTTTAGTCCAGGCTGTCTGTTCTATGTTTTAATCTCATTTTTTGTGGATTTTTTTTTGTCGGGAATGCTATCCAGAGTCTATTGCAGTTGAGCAGCTATTAACAAATTTGAATAAATAAATATAAATAAACGTAGCTATTTGTTTTGGTGTTCAGCTTCATCAGTCATACATTCTCATTCCTAGGCATATCCAGCAATCTGATTGTTTTCTCCATTTTGATCAGAGAAAGAGGGATGCTAGCAAATTATTTAGTGCTGCCATTTGTTTCAAATTCACATCATCTGAAACATTTTTAAAACCCATGGTCTAAAACCAGGTATTGATTGAATTCATATATTGCAACACAGTTTATTGAATATATTACAATGGGCTGGGTTCATTTGTGGCCTTAAAACATGATTTATAAGTAATAACAGATGGTTTGTGCAGTGCTTTAAAACTAAAATGAAGGAAGGAGCATTTTTGCTTAGCTCAATATGCAATCATATCCAATGAATTGATTCGGTTTTTCAAATAACAGATGGATACAGTTCTATCCAAAAGTTACCAACAGCATTTTGTTGATTTAGTTTTTTAATCAGCCACTTTTATTACAGAAAATTTCAACTTATAAGCAGGAAAGATATTTGTCATTTAAAAAAAAACTTTAAAAATATCTTGTCTTAAAAAAATAATACTTCTTTTAAAAAGTGCTGAAATGTTTATCCATTCTTGCTAAATAAAATGTTGCTCTTTTGGGTGGGTGCCTATCTTTTAGCCCTAAAATTACACATGTGATTTGGATCTGAATTCCTTAACTTTGGACAAAATGTCCAATTATAAGAATTTTAAAAATATTTCTAAAGTGTCCATGTTTCCAAGAAAATAACAAAACAAATAAAACAAAATGTTAAATGTTCTAATAACTGTTGCCACCACCTCCATTAGAAGAGAAATAAGGATTTGTCCTTACAGGAGCAGCTGTAGTAGATGTGAACCTGAGGATAAAAGAATGAATGTTAAATAATAATTTATTGAATAATTAGCAGAATTATTGTTAGTGTATACACAAACCCAATTATGAATCTTTATTGAATAATCTCTTTTAATACTAATAGAATTCTTATTACAACAGTAGTGCATAAAATATTAATAAATACAGTAAAAATGAAATAATAAATTATTATACATGAATATATTATTAAATGAAAACGGTTACTAGTAAATAAAAATTACAGATATTCCTTGAGGTATGACCTATCATTTAACAACTGTTCAAAATTATGACAGATTCTTCAAAAGCTACATATAACACTTTCAAAGTTATGATGGCTGCAACCCCTCCTTATGACCAACCACAGGAATGCTCTAGAGCTTCCGCCTCTCTCTTCCTATCCCAATGCGCCAAGACTCAAAAGCACCTTAACAAAGTCTGCACAACACTGTGGAAGTGTTCTGCAATGTTCAGCAGCTTCTGCAATACTGTGCAGACCTCATTAAAGTAGTGAAAAGGAGCACTTTGTACTCGATCCACACTTTGAACACAGCCACCATTTTGTTGGTGAAACAAAATGGTGGCTTTTGGAATTGCACCATTTGGCCATGCAAAGAAGCAATTCATTACAACACTCTGGAAGACCTCAGAGCTCATAGTAAATGAGGAGGAGGGTGTTTGGCTTGGTGGAGTGGGAGGACTTGGTGAGAATGGGAAAAGGACTGTGGGGACTCAAGGGGCAGAAAACAGGCATGGGGCATCTCAGGGAATGGAGGCAGCTTTGGGAGTACCAGGACAGGTGATCCTGTGCATATGCTCAGCCTCCAATGGCCTTCCACCACCACCCAAGTCATCCTGTGCTCCAGTTAACGGCTCACACATTGGTTTAACAATTAATTGAGAAGAGCAGGGATGGGGGGTGGGTTAGGTGAGATGCTTTATCTAACAACTGTCACACTATGCAATGATAATGGGCAGGTTCCATTACAGTCATATCTTGAGGATGACCTGTAATAACAATAGTCTCTGTTGGTACTACGGTAATAATATTGTTACTATTTTACACATAGTACACATAGCCGTTTTAAAGCTATGTTTGATTGAAGAAACCATAGTGACTTTATATATCTATTGTGATGAGAAATAACAATTGAATGTAAATATCACATTTAAAAAAAAGAATTTATTAGGAGAAGTAGATCGGGTTTTGCATCAGAATGAGGGGGAAATGTCATGTTTTAGAAGGCATTTTGAGGTTGGTGGAAAGAGCAGAAGGGATGGAAAGTGACTGAAAGATTTAAGAAAATAAAACCAATTAGTATTCCTGGAATTACGTTGGAATAGGGGAAAAAAAACTATTGGTGAAAGTTGTAAAAGCTTGAAGAATTCAGGAACTGGAGTCAAATAAAGTAACACATTTATTTGCATATTTTCCAACCCTCCCAAAAGTGAAGCTTCACTAGCCATTGTAGGCATTGATGGAGAAACAAAATAAGGCCAATAACCCGAATTATCACTTCTTCGTACAGAAATAAGCTTAATCACATAAGCTGAGATCTTGCTGCTCTCAAAAAAAAAAAGATACATTGTTTGGTGTCTGTTTGTGTAGTTGTTTGTTTGTTTTTTTGTTGAAAACTTAATAAATCTTTTACAAAAAAAAAAAATAAGGCCAATAACCCTTCCAGAGTGTTTTAAAAGCTATTTTTGGAGTGATAAATAGGATATAGAGCTATATCTATTACTCCCAACATTTTTGCTTATATAATGGTAAAGTTGTCTCTTCAATATTATGAGTTTAAGAATAGGCAATTACTGTGGGATCTGCACCCACCTCTTCTTTGCCCTATTTAGTTAGATAAATTGCCGACATGATCTTGGGCCAAGAAACACCCCATCTAGAGAGGGCAAGACATTTTCTGCATGAAATAGGAAACCAGCTAATTTCCACCACCACCCCGCCCCACATGCACACTTCCCCCCCCCCCCGATCTTTTTTTTTTTTTCTATTCCTTTCCCCCTGTACTTTCCCATTTATAATCTTCTCTTATTTGGAGTGCTTTTTAAAGAAAAAGAAAGGGGATTTGCAATGCAAAGTAGGTGGATTCTTTGCTTCTCATTTTTAAAAACTGCCAATTCATCAACATTACTATTGCAATTCTTATTATTTCAAACTTGAGAATATATCTGAAAGGAAAAAGATAAAGGCAATAACCCAAAGAATTCCATTGCTTCTATAGTGACCTTGAAAAAAGCCATAGATGAAGTCCTCCTTGTCCTTTATAAACCTCTTTTGTGATCTCCCAAAATCTTTTACTGAATCCTTGAAAAGGATTAAAATATCTATGTGCAACCCTTGTTCCAATTTTAGAATCTATTCTCCATCCCAAAAGAACAAATTTCAAATCTGAGTGAAAGGTAGCAATCCCTAGGCTGTTCATAATAACACTGACATGTTCATACTAACCCTATAAAAGCTGGGTAAGGATTGGATGGGGGAACTGCCAGTCAAAGTTTGGCCACATTGGGAATGTCCTACTGAATTATATTCTAATCAGAGGACACAGCTGGAGAGAGAGAATTGGGAAGTGCTGGTGGAAAGCAGTGACCTTTTTGAACCTTGGAAGATTTCTGATGTGTGGATTCCAACTCCCAGAATCCCCAGCCAGTCCAGAAAAATGCTCAATATACTCATCGTGTTATAAAAATAGGTGTATGTGTGTGTTGGTTCCTGTGTTAATGAAGTGTCAGTTTTCCCTATGTTCTACAAAGTTAGAGAAGTTGGGTCAAAGGGGTTTAATGGTACAAACTGATAACCAAGGACACTCTCCTATCACACTCCCATGCACACAAATTCATTAAAGGAGGAAATATGATAGGCGGCTTACCCATAAGAAGCAGAAAATGGGTACTGAGGCCCATCCCCTGCCATTGCTGGAGGATCACGAACACTACTAGAAGCTTTGGTTGGATTCCTTTGCTGATAAGAATAACCAGGTTGAACCAAAGGGATGTAGCTGAGGACAGGAGTGTAAGGTGAACGGAAGATTTGCTGTGGGTTGTAAGGAGTTACCTGTAGAACAGGAAGAAAAAGTAGAATGTAATAGCTGTATCTAAGAATGTACAAAGATTCCCATTTGATCTGGCTCAGCATCCATCCATCCATCCCTCCATCCATCCATCCATGGTAGATTCTGGGCTAAAGAAAAAAAGGAAATCTGGGACTGTGCAGAATTTTGGTATAGGATTGCCAGGAGATCCACTGGGTGACTTTGGATCAGGCACTACTATCTTGAAACAGTCGTGATAGATGCTACTTTTTTCTTCCTAGTAAGTTTTAATGAGTAGTCAAGTCAAAGCTCACATGTGCACCATAGTCCATCCCACTTTGCATCCCAGCCACTAAAATGTTGCTCCTTCCTATTTTGATTAAAGTAGCTGAAATGTTGCTTTATCTTACTTTTATGCTTGTCCTACAGATTTTAATGTGTTAATCCCAAAGGCTTTCTTTAAATGAACTAATTTATTACAAGAGTATGAGCCATCTTCACTATTATTTTTTAAAAGGAAGAATAAATCAACAGTATTGAGGCTGTGAGTCTGCACTTTACATTCAGCAGGATATAAAGGTAATAATGAGATAAAATAAAATAAATGAAAATTACTATACCCAATCAATGTTATCAAACCAATTTTTTGAGCTCTCATCACAAACAAATTCTGCATCCTTTTAAAATCTGGCACAGAAATTTATATTTTCTGCATATAAGCCAATGCAAATGCACTCCTTTCTATTATGAATAGAAGCTGTCCATTTGAATGTGGAAGCAACGTTCTCAGTTCTTCAGCCTTTTAGCAAAATTCTCAGAGAGCAATGATCATCCCTTTTTAAATTAAGACAACATGTTCTTCAAGCCGCTATGCTAAAAATGACAGTTATTTTTTAATGTTGCCTTTTGCACAACATGCCATGAAGACTCATAAATTTAATATGCAAACTGAAATATAATAATAAAATGGGACAAAAAATATACTAAAGCAATGTTAGAGCTGCAGTGGCACAGTGGTTAGAATGCAGTATTGCAAGCTACTTCTGCTGCCTACTGGCTGCCTGCAATTTGGCAATTCAAATCTCACCAGGCTCAAGGTTGACTCAGCCTTCCATCCTTCCGAGGTGGGTAAAATGAGGACCCAGATTGTTGGGGGCAATATGCTGACTCTGTAAACCGCTTAGAGAGGACTGTAAAGCATTGTAAAGCAGTATATAAGTCTTAAGTGCTATTGCTATTGCTATTAAATAGATAAACACATCTCAAGGCAGTAAATAAATTATATTAAGGAACTGGTGAATCACCATCACCGCCAGAGATTTTTAAAAATGGCCATCATTTGATCAGGCAAGGAGATGGAAGATATCAAAGGGAGCAAATTCCAGGACGTGGACAGTGCTACAGGAAATCATTGGGTCATCATAGCCCCAGTTAATTGGACTTTAGAAAAAGAAATGAAAAATGGTGAGGTCCTCTGCTAAAGATTTCAAATGATTGTTTATGCCCACATGAAAGCCAATAATTTTATAGGATGTAGAAGCTGTAACTGCATGTTTTGAACCTCCCCCTCCATATAGATGGGGTTTTTTTTAAGCAATGTGGGTTTAAGCTGCCATTTTGCACATCTCGCCTAATAAAATTCTACTGAATTCTGTTGGGCATGCTACTGTGGAAATGTATACCAGGATTAATTATTTATTATTTTAGTTTCCCCACACTTGTTTCTGTGATGCATTTTGTTAACTGAAAGGGAACCAGTTATAGAACATTAGAATATAGTTCTTGGACGTCCAAAATCTGGGTTGCTTGCCTGTTATCAGCCTTAAAGGCTACATAGTGATGGGTTATTATAATTTTTTTTATACAGTGATAGTGTTCTCTTATTGCCTTATTACTCTTCAAAACTTCCTGCTACAATGACATCTCATCACATGCCCAGTTCCAAGCAAGACTGTTGAAGAATGGCTAAAATATTTCTAAAACAAAATATTCAGAAATTGTGAGGATTCTGGAGATCTAGTATACAGAGAAGTCACATGAAATACGTTAATGTTTTTAAAATGAGGAACCAACATCACTCAGTTGAGCAGAATCCCCAAAGCAAGGCAATCCAGGACAAACTAAGCAGGAAGATGTGGATTGTCGCTGACCCTTGGACCTCAGAGTCAACAGAGGGGAAGAAGAATGCCATGGAGGATCTTGGAAGGGCCTTAATAGGCTACCTCACAAATATGATTGTTTGTTCCATGCTGCCTTTGGGGATGAATAACCAATGAATCCAAATGAATAGCATTTGGATTTCATGAATGAATGAATTTTAAACTTAAATTTTAAATTTTATATAATTCTGTTTTAAAGTTTTGGGGTTTGTTCTTAATCTATTTAAATTGATTTTAAAATGATATTTAAGCGGCCATTGTTTAATTATTTTAATTGTTCTTAATTTATATTGTATTGATGTTGTTTTTATCGGCTGTAAACCGCCCCGAGTTCTGCGGGAGAGGGGGCGGTATATAAATAAAATAAATAAAATAAATAAAAAATCAAATTGCTCTAGAAGTCCTGACAAAATAAATCAAGAACAAAGAGGAAGCAAGAATGTTGAGGGCTGTGGGGATAACAAAAACGTGGAACAAAGATATAGTCCTGGAACATCTTTGCTACACCAGTGCTACGTTCTGATGTATCCTTAGCCTGACTATTTTGATTGGGAAGTCTGTTTTTATAAGCTCATCTGCCTCAAATAATCCAGTCCCTTTGAATTATCTCCTGCTTGGAAGTTCCAAATTCATGAAATTTGTAAATAGCATGGCTGGATACTGACTCTGATGTACTCATTGACTAAGCAGGCTTTATGTTTAAACCAATCATCATGGCCAAGGCCACCCCTAGACCAAATGGCGCCCAGCACAAAGGGTCTTTGGTAGTTCCCTCTCCATTTGTTCGGTGTTTGTATAACTTGTTTATTTAATTTCATTTGTCATCCCTTGCACAACTTTGATGTGTGCCTGATTAGTTACGATACATGCACACTTTTGGTGATAGGCCACCAGTTTTGCAAGTCTTGGGCTTCATAAAGATAATTTTAAAAGGAAAGAAAAAGAGCAACAATGCCAATCTCAATAACCACAAGACATATCCCATAACTTAATTTAAAAGAAAAAAAAATCATTGTATACCACCACCTGCGTGGAATGAAGTAACACAAATGAATTGTCATATATGACTTTATTTTTTCCGTAGCACAAAAAGAATTTTTGGGAAATTGACAGCTTGCATCCTCTTGAGTATAGTGGCTCCTAATTTGGTTGGGACTCTCAAGGCAATTTCACAAATGTCTTTAATTAATCTGATAGATATAGAACATTAATAAATGCATATGGAATACTCAACTTAGTTGTATAGAAGAAGCACACCTATTTTTATAATTAAATTTAACTAAATGAATTGTATTCAGGTTAGTTCAGGTTCTGCCCACACCTAATTTTTGGATCAAATTGTTCATGCTGTTCAATTCCTGCCCTTGAAGATAATCTGCTACTAGAAGTGTCCTGGTGTCCATCACTAGTCAGAGCTAGTGATGGGTGGGATCAGACCAATGAAGTAATGAGACCATCCCTCCCCTTTCTTTCTCCCTCTCTCTTTCTCCTACCCCTACTATCACTTCTTTCTCGAGTTCTCCTTTTCTCTATCTTCCTCTCTACCCAGTGCTTTACCAAGCAATAGAGAGGTTCCTTTCACTAAAGTTTTTTTTTTTAAAGATATGTTTTATTTGTAATTTTCCTTTAACATTTATACATACTTAGTGGACAGTGTATTGACTGGGTCAATCTATCTTTACACAATGTTAGCAATAATAATACAATTAAGTATACATAATCCTAATCTTCCAACTTCAAACCTTAACCTGCACATTATACTTATATGCTTCAATAACATTTCTTCATGCAATATTGTTATTATCCCATTTAATCATTAGTATTTTAATATTTAAAGATTATTCAATATTCCACTGTAAATCCAGCATCCCAATTATTAAAAAACACCTATACAACCAATCATTAACCAAATTTAATCAATCCTAGAATTATATCTCCAATTTCTCTAAAATTATTATTTTCAATATATTTTTACACATTAATAATAATAATATTACAGTTAGGTTACTACATCCTAGACTTCCACCTCCTAACATTGGTTTGCTTATGCTTATAGTAAGTTGTATTATCAACCTATATACATATTCTACTATTTTTCTAATTTGTGTTTTCTACATCTTTTAATTTCTAATACATTCATCATATTGAGAAGTATTTTATCTTTATCCATCACTAACGTTTTTCACTGACCAGTTGTAAAAGTCAATGCCACAAAGCCACTGATGGCTCCAACTGAGTCATGGCACTTAAGGTCTTTTTTACATTACAGTGGTCACTTCAGGTGGTCCCTTTTATAGCCACTAAGTTTATTGTCCCTATAATATTTACTATTACTTTGTTTTTTCTGCTTTATACTTTTAATCTTCTTCCTTGCCCCAAAGTGAGCATCTGGCATGTTGCTAAACAAAGAAATAGGCTCCTGTGCCTTCTTTATCTGAGAATGTCATTGGGCTCATATTAATCCTGGAGGCATTCAAAACAATAGAAGGTAGATGCCACCCAGTAAGTCAGACAGGAGCATGTCCAACTATCCAGAGAAAAAGAAAAAGGTGATGCCAGAAGGCCAGTTAGAGATAAGGGTCTGTTTTGCCTGCAAGGATTGGTATCTTTCGCCTGGTGATTTTTAATGTTGTGTCTGCCAGGGAGAGTATCTAATTCAAATTATTTTGGAGTTGTCTTTGATACAGATATGGGACTTTTACATCCTTGAAAATGGCTTTCTTGCAGCTGGCACTCCACAGTCAATAGGCAAACCTCCTCATGGCAGCCATTTTTTGAGAAGCTTTTGACAATTTCCCAACATTTTAAAGATATCCTTTGGCTCAAAATAGTTGCAGCCCCACATATCAACTCTTTTCTGAATGTCATCTAAATCTCACTTCCACATTTTGCCTGTTAAGTCCTGCTTTGTAGCAGGGAGAAGTTGTTTATAGCATGGATCCAAATTTTATAGTAATTCTATTCTATGAATAGAGTTTGCATATCATGCGTTGGTTGGTTGTTTGGTTGGTTGGTTGGTTAATTCATTAAACATATTTTGAGCATTACATTTTGCAGGACAATTAATGAGGAACCAGGTTATGTTCACAGAACAAGGTGTCAAAACAAAAGAAAGAAAAACACTACCAGCACTCATAAAGAACACTACCTTTGGCTAGTTTTAAAAAATAGTGTTTACCTAGCACACAATGTGTAACATTTATGGTGAGTCGGTACAATGAGTTAAATTTGACTCACTGCTTGCAGCTTTCTCTTTTTGAAAGCAGGTATAATTCCTCCTCCAGGTATCTCCTAATTAAAATCTCTATCTTTATGCTATTGATGCTAATAAATAAAGTGAGGTTCCCATTTGACTACAGAGTATTTTCTATCATCCTTGATCCTTGGTCATGATAGCTGGGCTGATGGGAATCATAATTAAAAATGAAGGCACCAGGTTGGAGACGCATTAGACGCTCTCTAACCAAGCTGCCCTTTTAGAGATGGCCTCCATCCAGAAGCAGAGATAAACCATACCAACCAGACTTATCTGATTGACTCAAGAAAGAGGGATCAAGGTCTATTCTTCAAATGTAGTTAGCATTGCAGCATAAAGAAATTAAATTGAGCTGACTTGGGAGTCCTATGTTCAGTCTCCCTCAGTCATGTAACTTAGTGATTGAATTCTCATAGTGTAATATCCTGTAAATCCAAATTAATAAAAAATATGCCCACACACTGTATGCCACGTACACACCACAGTTTACATACTATTTATTTACGATTTTGTAATGAAATTAACCTAATTCATTTCTCAGAACATGTTTGACCTCAAAATTGTCAATTCCATTTCAGCCCAGTGTAGCACATTGTATGAATGCAATTAGTGAGTGAATTTGAGCCTTCAGAGAGTTTCCACAAGTTTTCTTCCTTCTTAAGTTCACCTTCCCGTTCACAAATGGGGGGATGCAAATGGAGAGAAAGCAGAGATGGGGGGGGGGGATGAGGGGACAGATTGCTTTCATTTTTCTGACGCAAGGAAAGCAATTACCAAGGAGGGCTAAACTGCATGAAGCAGGATTCAGAGTGTCTCAGCTGCAGCTGAGAAGATGCATCTTCAAATTCTCCCACCTAACCTTGAAGCTGACTAGTTCACTCTCAGCTAAGGCAAGGTAGTCATTTCTTGTGGCAGAGAATATTATTTTGGGGGAACGTAGGAACTGCAGCCATCAAAGCAATACTGCAAAGTGGTTGGAAGCATAAAACACTCCTGGCTGGATAAGGATTTTTTCATTTTCCTAGGGATTTTTTTTTTTTTTGGGGGGGGGGGGAAGGGTGGGTTGGAGGAGAAGGGAATTTTTGTTTTGATGATTGTGGTGCCATTAATCCTATTTTATACCATATACTCTGGTTTTTAAATGTTTCCGTTCTGGCCCCAGAATAGTGAGAGAAGCTGGCTTAGGCAGTTGGAGAGTGAGGAGGCTGTACAAAAGAAATTCAGAACTCGCCACATAAGGTTGCAGAAGGAATTAAATGAGAAGAAAGTTGTGAGTAAGCTGCCTTCAGAGCTTTGAAGAAAAACCTGAGGCATATATAAAAGAAAAACCACTAATTTGATGGGAACCCAGTATATTATGCCATCCAATCTCATTCCTCCTCTTTAATGCAGTCCTACAAATGTGAAAACTCCAGCAAGGGAGAATTGACCATTGCCTTGTTAAACTGGTTCCATTACAAAATTCCTGTTCTCAGAACACTTCATCCTAATTTTCCTTCCTTCCTTCCTTCCTTCCTTCCTTCCCTCAAATCCAGCAGTTCTATAAGTCCAAACACTTAGCAAAACGGGAGTTCGTTCCCATGCACTTCTACCCACTGGATCATTTGATCACATGGAGTGAGTTTCTCCGCAACAGTAAATCACCTGACCAAAACCTACACAGTGATTTGAATTACCCCTAAGCTGCGGGGGACCGTGTTTTGTAGAGCCTGCAGCTGTAAGTCTTTCAGTAGTGGACGTTCCTGCATGGGGTGGAGGGTTGGTTTTTTTTCTTTTGCTCTTTTATCCTCCTCAGTAAAATGAATCAGAAAGAGATTCCAGAGGAAAATCTGCATAGCAGCAGAACTCACTGCTAAAGATAGGTAACAGTACTCCCTGGTGGAAGACATATAAAAGGTATGCCCAGGATAATTAAGGGAAGGGTGTTTCTTTCTGTAAGGGCTCCTGCTGCTGCATCTGCTCTCTTGACTACCAGAGAAAACCACTGGCTGGGATAGGGTGGCAGTGATGATGACAGTTGAGAAACACATCTGGAGGGTACCAAATCAGTGAAGGAGGATGGGGCAGAAATAGTTAAAGCCCTACTCATATTGTCCGGGGGCACAAGTTGAAGCTGGGTTTCTCCCACTCTGAGCTTACAGCTGCACCCAGTTGCCCACGAACGTGCGTACCTCTGTTCTTTCTCTTTTCCCTCCCTCCCTCACTCTTTCTCTCCCTCAACACGCCGCGTGTGTGCGTGTATGTATATGTGTGTGCGTGTATATCCCCCCACAGGAATGAAGCTTGGCGCCGGCTGATGGTGCAACAGATACCCTCGTTTCTTTCCCCCCCCCACCACCCCCAGCTCATCCAGTCCACGTGGTGTGAAGAAACCAGTCACCAGGGTGGAGACAAGAAAGGAAGAGTGTAGGGAAAGAGGGACGAAGCGGGGGGTGGGGAGGGGGAGAGAAAGAGAAAAGCCGGGGACGGAAAGCAAAACGTCCCATCCGTCGTTGCCCAGACCCAGAGCGGCGGCTGCGGCGGCTGCGGCGTCGTCGTCACCGGGAGCGAGGCGGGCCAGGCAGCGCACCCGCCTCATCGTGCCAACTCCCCGGGCGTCCAGGCAAGGCTGCAGACGAAGGAAGTAAGGCGGATTCGGTTCCGCGTCCCGGGCACCCAGGAGGCCCGGCCTGGGCGAACGGGGACGCTTTCGCTCCCGGCGTCTCCGTGGCCTAGAGGTGGCGGCGGCCGGACGCGCGGACCAAAGCCATCCGGGGCCCTTCTTCCCGCTGTTTTTTTGTTTTTTTTCCCCCCTGACAGGCGCCCTTCCAAGGCTTCGGTCGGGGCTCCGGCAGCGAAGGAGCCAAAGGCGGCGAGCGGAGAAAAGCAGGTTGGAAGCAGGTCGGTTTGGCTCTGCGGAGAAAACTTGGAAGTGGGTCTCGGTTGCCTTCTAGTTCCGGAACTTCAACACACCTTTGGCGGCAGCCCTTTACGTCGCTGTATTTTTTTTTTCCCCTTTGCCTTCTCGGTTCCCGGGGTTTGTCCGAAGTTATTGTCCGAGCAAGTTTTTATCCCACCCCGGGGTTCCTTTCATTCCGGGCGCAGCCGCTGGAGTGAAGGGAGCCCCGGTTGGAAGGAGCCACGCAGATGTGCTCGCCCAAGTTTTTTTCTCTCTCGTCCCCCTCGACATCGTTCCTTCCTTCGCTGCTGGCTACGGTGTTCTCTTTTGGGTAAAGGCATCTCGAAAACAAACCCTTTTTCTACCAGCATAAGAAATCGTAACGAAGGTAGTTTTAGGAAAAAGGAAGGGGGAAATAAAAAAGATTGGCCGCAGCGTTCAACATCCCTTTATTTGTTGAACTTGAAAAATAATACTGTAAAATAATAGCGCACGAAATGTGGCTTTCCCGATAGTTTTGGTAATCTTCCTGGCGGGAGTCCTTTACTGTATTCCGGATTTTAGGTGGTGTAAATCGTTTTGTTTTTAAACTTTGTTTAAAAAAGTTTTTAAAAAGTGTTAGTTGTTTTTGAAGCGGCGCTCACAATTCAGTCCAAGGTAAAGAGGCTTTTAAATTTCACCGATCTCAGTTCGATTTCTTTTTGCGGTAAATTGGTAAGAAAGACGCGCCGAATTTTTTGGGGGGCTAATATTATTCCTCTTGTTCTTTTTCTGCCATTGGTTTCTTCAAGCCTGGAAGGTATTTTGGGATAAAAATTGCTTTTCTTTCCTGTTTATCCCAATTAAAAGGGGATCCATCTACTGAGCCCATCTCCGTTTTTTTTTTTTTTCTAAGAGAATAAAATGGGTTTCCTCAGAGAAAATCTGCAGGCCCCTAGTATATTCTTTGGTTCAAAAACAACAGAATTCTGGATTTCAAAAGGAGCTAAGAAAAGATTAGAAACATTAAAAAAACAGGAGAGGTTACAAATATAGGCCTCCAATTTTTTAATGTTGCCACTTTCAGAATGGCTGAATGTACTGTGCCACAATTGTTATTCTTCTTCTACTACTATGTCTTATTCTGTTGTGGTTATTTTAAAACAATATAGGGAAATAATATATCATTTTAACTGAGCAGGTAAAAATTGCCAGAGGGGAAACAGTGGATCTGTTTCAACTATTTATTACAATCTGTTATTTCTACTTGCAATAGTTGTAAACATTAACACACTTAAGTTATCTCTTATTTCTCTTCAAATCTGCTTTGAAAGTACATCAACAAAATGGTTGTGCACCTTCGTGTAAATCTTTCTAGAAAATGATGGGTGAAAATAATGCCTTTGTGTGTGTGTGTGTGTGTGTAATTCTGGTTTAAAAAAGTAAACCAGTAAAATTTTTAACAAGTAAAATTTGATTTTACTTTAAAAATAATTAATTCTTCTTTTCTATTTACTTATAACAAAGAGATAATGAAATTAATGTTAAGGTTCATATCTGCATTCCTTAGATCTATATTTTGAATTAATTGAATTCCATTATCCAGTAGAAATCAGTTTCAAGTTCTTTGATTTTGATGGGAAGATTAATACATATTAGGTAGGAAATAGGTAAACTGTGTAACATAAAACACATGAATTGTGCCCATATGTGACTATTTTGTAGAAATGTATGAAGGGTGCAAATACTGTCTAAATACAACTATTTTGTTTTATAGATAGTTTTTTCAAATGTTTTTCCAACTTTTCTTGAACAAATTGCTTTATAGGTGCCCTCTGTGCCACTTAACATTTGCTTGCTTATTAGCAAATAATTTCATTGGAATATAACAGACATATTTTCTCAAATAACTGAAAAAAATGTAGTGATAGTAGTATGTTAGTAATTGATAGCAAGATGAGTTTAAGGCAGTTGTGTTAGGTAATTTTTATTTCACTGGAAATAAATTAGACACTATGGGGGAGGGGACACTAGCTTTTTCTAGTTTTGTCCGAAATTTCTGTCAACAGTTTTCTTTCACATTTCTTTTGTTAATTTCACCTTTTGAATCTTTCTTTCTTTCTTTCTTTCTTT
>JAEANM010005267.1:0-19808 GCA_017656035.1 Myanophis thanlyinensis
ATTTGCCCGGACATGACGTCACCACTTTTACGTCCAGTCCGTGGCGTCCGGGTAAATTTATAAAATTTAGAAAACCCGCCCGGACAACCCGGACAGGACGTAAAAAGAGGACATGTCCGGCCAAAAGAGGACGGTTGGTCACCCTACCTTATACAGAGACAGACTATTTATTTATTTAGATCTCTCTTGTTGATTCAAATAGTACTAGCCCTTCACCATCTGAAACAAAAACTACTCTTCCCTAGGTCTTCAATTTGAGATATTGAAATATTTTACCAATTTATACACCACTCAAAGTTGCACAACAGGTGGGAAACATAAAAAAATGTAATAAATAAAAATAAATATACTTGGTTTAAAACAGACAAACATCATTTTCTACTGTGTGCTCTTTCAGTGGATATCTATAAATATGCCCTTAGAAAATAATAGGCCTATTTCCATTCCAAACACAAATTTGAATTGTCTTGTGTAATATGAGGATTTTTTTTATGTAAAAGTGAAATGTGTGTTATGTGATGGATTTTTTTGTTACTTTTGGGAGTCATCTGCCTTATAAATTGAGATCTGATAAGCCAATTTACTATCTAGGGCATCAGGAATCCTAATACCATTCCTGATCTACTTTTGCTTGAAAACAACAGTGTTTTTATTTGAGATGGGGAAAAGAAGGAGTTGGGTGTAAAATAACATAAGAGCCATTGACTTAATAGCTCTCATGGTCAGGAAATTGTTCTTTATTTCATTTTTGGATTTCTCTTTGTAAAGTTTCTACCCATTAGTACTTAACTGTGATAATGTTTTATTTTTGACTTATTTAAACAACAGCTGAGAAAGTATTACTGTCCACAATTGCTCTCCATAACCAAGAAATGGGTCCTATCACACACTGAGCCCCAAACCTGGGCATGAAATCAGATCTTCAGAAACTTGGAAAAGGCCAGCAAGATCAAGGCTATCCTTCAGAGGAGGAATGTTCTATATAGGATGGGCACTGTGGCAGAAAAGACCCACCTTTGGGGGCATGTCAGTTGGCATTCCTTAATGAACAGGACCCGAAGCATGCTCATCCTGCCTGACCACTACTGACTGATGCTTAATCTGAGGTCTACCACCTGTCTTGTACCTACACATCTGTTTTTTCCTTCCTAAACACAGAACCTTATATTGCTTGTCACTGAACTGCATTTTGTTGGATAAGGCCCAATATTCAAGTCTGCCTATTGTTTTGAATTTTGAACCTGTCTTCTGAGGTGTTACAATTCCTATCTCCCCCATCATTTGGTTGTCTGCAAATTTGATGAACCTTCCTTCTATCCCCTTCTCTAAGTCACTTTGAAAGTGGGAAAGACCACTGGACAGACCCTGAGGTAACCCAGCATATAGCTTCCTCCATGCTGACATAAACTCATTAAGGATTGAGTATTAACTAAACTTTGTCAACCATCTACACATCCATCTGGAAGTGGGACTATCTAGATCATTTTGTACCATGTTATCAAGAAGGTTATGGTCAACCTCGTTAAATAACTTTCTCAGTACCACATTGTTTCCCAAGTTCATTTGTAAAAAAATAATAATTTGGCACAACTGTTTCTTATCAAATTCATCCTGGCTTTCTAGTAGTCTGTTTTTCCTTTCTGAGTCTTTCAAACTAACTGCATGTTGATCTTTTCTAGAATTCCCCTACATACTGATGTCAGGATGACTAGTCTGGCTTTCCGTCTCTGTTTTTTTAATCCTGTTTTTAAAGTTTGAAGAACAATGTTAGCTATTCGTCAGTCTTCTGGCACCTTCTATGTACTTCAGGAGTTCTCAAAAATTTTGGACAATGTTTCTGAAATCACATCTGCCAGTCCCTTTAGCACTCTGGGATATAATCCATGTGGGCCCACTTGCGCAAATGTATTCAAGGCAGTTAGGAGATCTCATACCAGTTCCTTACCTCTTTTAATCTGTTTTTCTCTTACACACCTCCCCTCTCCCCATAGTAATGCTTTGGCAGATCACATCATTTTTTCCTAGTTATTGGCTTTACTTAATTTATATGGCCATTTTTTTCCTTTTGTGAAAAGACATGCAAAATAGAAATTAAGCAGCTTAGCCTCTTTCTTGATGCCTGACAGCAAATGAATCACCTTCTCCAATCAGTGACCTGACTACTTCTTTCTCTCCTTCTGCATATTCCCAAAGGACTTTTATCTGTTACATCTAGAATTCATTTCTAGCCTCCGATGATTTTGATTTTTAGTTTTCTGGTGCCATCCTTAGAGATTCAGACTAGTCTCTGATGCTGATATTTTTTTCTGTATTCATTTTTTAAACTTGTTCTTTTTCTTTCCCATTTTATCAGCTTATCTTCTACAGTTTATCTGTAGTCTTAATATTTTCACTGGTTGCCTCCCATTTTGTTTTATTTTTTGTGTTCAGGCTTTAAGAATCTCATTTTTCAGAATTTTCCATTTTTCCTAAAAATTTGTGCCTTCAAGATTCTATACTTTTCAGGTGCTTTCTGCAAGGTACTATGTTATAATATTGGCTGCTATAATTAAAAGAATTGGAAATGCCAGGGTTGATGTAAAAAGACCTAGGTCAAGTGGCTGGTATAGTAATTGCCTTTTGTGTGTATATCATATGTCTGAATTTAAAATACTTAATACAGTTTTTAAAAAACTCTACAACATTTTACAAAGTTAAAAAAACTAAAACATTACACTTTGCAAAAAAATAGGGAGGAGAAATGACAGATGTAGAAAATGAATTATAGTATGGGGATATGGAAGATATTTATAGAGTTATACAATAAAGTTAATTACAAAAGGAAATATTTCTTCCTACATCACATAATTATCTTATGTAATTTGTTATGCTAGCCTTTGCTGTATGAATTTAACAGATTAAGTTTCAAAACTTCATTGAAGATGTGATTTAGAAAATGCTTTTAAAAGGTTTTTTTAGTGCCCTCCTTTTTTTTCCTTTTTCTCTCCCAGGTATTGATATTTCTAGCTAGATTTATCCTCTGTAACAGCTTTATACAATATTCAATATATTTTCAGATATTAATTTCTCTAGGTGTTATACTATTTTTAGAAGTAAAAAAAAGTTAACTAGAAAGAAGACTAGCACGTTAGGCAGCCCCTTAATCTTTTGCCATTACACTGTAGTCACTCAAGATCATGTTGTAAAAAAAATAAATAGCAAACACAATTTTGCACTGTGATTTTTCACTGTGCCTTAATGAAAGTAACAATGAAATAAAACCTGCTAGTCTTGTCATTTCCCCATTTTGTATTCCCAGAACTCCCAAAGACTCCTCTGGAAAGGTGCATTTAAGTTCCTCTCAAACTAAGGATGGTTCCTCAAAGGACATCCTTCCACAATGTATGGCTTCTGACTGCATAAAGTTGCTCACCCCTTGATCTTTAGAATATAAGATCTATTATCTCTTGTAGGTGCAAAAAACCCCTATGCTTCCTATATATCTAAAATAGAAGCTTGTATCAGACTTCAAACATTTTTATTTATCTTACCTTGAATATCTGTACTGTGTTATGTTTTGTATTGTGCTGCAAATAAATATGGATGATGGGTACAGGATACTTTACGTATTTTGAAAAATTTGTTGCAGGAAATTCTGTTTTTGAGTATTGCATGTATGATTTATGCTCACTTAAAAAAACCCTATATATTAAAGATACCAAGATTGGGAAAGCATTATTCTTGGGATTCCCCCCTCCCCCAATTATTTGAAGGCTAAAAGAAGCAAAAGTTATGATTTTCTTCTTGTTTTTCCCCCTAAGATAATCAAGCACATCCCTCCAATTTTTTATATTTTAATTCTTTGTCCCTTCACATAACTACTCAAGTTCATCTCTTTATTGTAAATAAATTACGGTATTATAAAAAGACACTAAGCTTCAGTCAGCTTTTAAATATCAGTAGTGAAGCAACACTTTAGTAATTTTCCCTAAATTGCATTAGTTCAGAACAGCTTTATGTCACAAGTGGTTATAATCAACTATTATTTTTGGAAAAAGAGAAAGTTTATCAACCTTTAAGGAAAGTAATGTATTATATTTATGAGTGGGAATCAGTTGGCAGTAGTCAAATTAATGTCACCAGACTGTTCTGCTTATATGGGGGGAAAAAAACCACTCTGGTAACCTCTGGGTCATGAGTTTGGAGCTCATAGCTATGATAAAACAACTACAAAAGGATGAAACTCTTGTAAATTAGTGTGTAAGTGCATAAATTTGCTGTGGCTATTTAAAATGCAAATAAGTAATATTATTTAAACATTAATGCGTTTTTTCCCCCCCCTTGTGGAGTTGGCTTTTTAGAAGCTTGGGGAATTAAAAAGAAGCAAGATTAATTATTATTTAATAACCTGGAATATTGTTTTGAGTAATTGACTTTAGTCTGTTGTATAAATCCAGCCATTTTAATATATTGAATAAACTGGTTTACTAAAATATTTTTACTCTAAACCTGGCCAACAGCATTATGATTAATCTATTTATGCAGATATTTTATATGTAACCACTAGAAAAAACCCAGCAAAACACTTTCTCAGATCCAAATGATAGGGCAGTGTTTTTTAATTACAGCTTGCTAATATGAAGGAGTAGACTTCCACAGTAGCCATGCAGCCTCGGAAACAATGATTTCTTAATGAGTTGCAATAGTATTAAGTTTACCATTCCATTTATTTTGAAGCACATCTTTTATATTACATTCAAAATATTTCACAGCCCTTAAAGCAATATTAAAATCCTATTCAGAGTCATAATTTGGAAGGTTGAAGGTTCACATGGTAAACTATTGAACTAAAAGTAATGGTTCCATGACCATAACTATAATTTAAATAGGGATATTTTAGTGAATGAAACAAGAAAATAATCTTTGAAATGAGCTCTTTTGTTGACTGTATTTAATTCTCCACATAATCATCATCATTCTAATCTTTTGCTGATGATGGATAAATTTCTTATAAATTGTCATGAAAGAACTCCATCCTTTGTCTCTTCATTCAGGTCTTGACAGTCCTCTACCTCTTCCTTTGAGCCAGAGATGTCTGCAAAGGTATTCCTTCAGGTTGGGGAAAAAGTAAAAGTCACATGGCACCAAGTCTGGACTGCATGGCAGATGGAATAAGATGGTGCGATCCACATTCACAATTGCATCTTGGGTGGTTTATGAGGTCTGAATCTAGCATTCTCATGTTGCAGCAACAATTCATTCTTATCCTTCTGAATTCTGCTTATTGCTTCAAAGTGGCATAGGTGGAAAAGGTATCAGGACATGGTTAAACAAGTAAAGTGTAGAGTTCTTTTGTGATGACTAAGATACTCATTTTTGATAGAATGTGCATAGGTTGCAAATGATGGTGATTATATAGAGAAGTAAATATAGGGAATGGGATGCTCATTTCAAGGATTATTTTCCTGTTTCATTTATTAAACTATACCTATTTAAACTAAAGTTATTGAAGTGGATACATTATATTTCATTTAACCCTCACACTTGTTCCACTACAACATGGAGGAACTTCTGTCTTCATTTCAGAATTTAACTACCATATTTTTTAGTGTATAAGAGGAAAACAAGAAAAAAAAATCTGCCTCTACTGATGATCAGCTCTTCCAGGATGCAGGGATTCCTGCGGCTTATTGTCACCTCTGCGCCCCTCATTTTTGGCCTATTTTTTGGCCTTTTGGGGGCCTATTTTTTGGATTTTTTGGCCCATTTTTGGGCTTTTTTTCAGCCTGTGTTTTGGGCTTTATTTGGCCCATTTTGGGCTTTTTTTCAGGCTGAAAAAAGACAGAAAAACGGACCAAAAAAGGGCGAAAAACAGGCGGGTGGGTGGGGCTCCAGCAACATTCGCTTTATAAGATGCACAGACATTTTCACCTACTTTTATGGGGGGGGGAAGTGCGTCTTATACACCTAAAAATACAGTAATGCTTATAAATTGGCAGTCTAAAGTTACTAATTCAAAATGTATAGTGGTTTTAAATCACTATTTAGCAGCTAGGCAGTAAGCAAGGAGACTTTCCAAGGTATATTTTATAAGTTGAGGTTTCTAAATATCAAAACTATTTTTATATTCTATAACCATGTTTGGTATATTTATGTTAAATTATGGGCTACATTTTCTAATCTAATAGTTCAGATTATCAGTTTTGGTTTATTTAAGCAGAAAATGCCTGATATCCAGCTCCATTTCTCTCTATTTGAGCCAGACCAGGAACCCCCTGGTTTAATTGTTAATGTGACTGCATTACTTCTCTTCTCATTACGTCTAAAAAGTGAAGCAATGATCTTAAGGTGATTATAAGTTCTATATTTGAACCACATTTGGCTATGATTGGTTAGGAAAGTAGCTTAATATGTTGAACAGGCGTTAGGTGAAGGATATGGAATGATGAGTAAATATTGTATCTGTATATTGTATATATAATATTGTCCCTTTATAGTCATAGCAATAGCAAGATGATCACTACTTGGAGCTATGTGTGCTGCATGGGCTGTTCTACATCTACTAAGTTAATATTCTATTTTCAGCCATGGTGGTAAAATGTGATATAATGTTAGCATAAATTTCAACTTTTGCATATGAGGTAGTTGTACCAGGCTGTCTTTTGCTTATAATAGTAACATTTTTTGAGGAACAGCTCTTGCTTTGTAGTTGAATATGATTTCTACATTGTTTTGCTAGTATTAGAAATTGATATTCCCTATTCAGAAATGTAATTTAGGTTTGATCAAGTCAATGTAAGGATTAAAGAAATAATTCAGAAATGTAATTAATTGACTTTCCCATTCTTCAATTTTGACAGAGCTTGAAGCCTAATGGCAGTGTTTCCCAACCTTGGGAACCTTGTGTGGACAAGCTGGCTAGGGAATTCTGGGAGTTGAAGTCCACACAACCTAAAGTTTCTAAGGTTGAATGCTGCCTTAAGATCATGTCATTCCATTTGAGACCTTTTGGCAAACTATATTGGATTTGTTGTTACTCATGAGATCAGAAGATAGGTATATGGTTTATATTAAGCATTTTACAAATAATTAGTTATTCCTTCATATCTCATATTTTTCCCCTTTAGAAACTTTCATTTTCTTAAAATAACATATGTGAGAAGATGGATAGTCTGTTCACCATAATGAATTATCTCCTATATTGATAAAGGACCTGTTTTTTTTAATCCTTTAACCTACTTGCTTATTGTTAACAAAAGAGTTCTTTTTTAATTAATTCAAAAGCACATCTGTTCATTTAACAAGGTTAAAAACAAAGAAAATGATTTATCAATCAGGTTGCTAGATTCCCTATTTGTTAGATGGGCAAACCTTGGACAATGAATTTATTCAAGCATTGTGACTACCATGTTTCTTCAAAAGTATGCCCGGGTCTTATTTTCATTTGACACCCCCCCCCCAAACCGGCTAGGGCTTCTTTTTTAGAGGTGTCTTAATTCCCCCCCCCGCGCCTCGCCTGTCCACCTGGCTGCTGCTTTTGCAGCCCAACACGCCTTTCCTGGCCACCAGGCTGATTTTGCAGCTGAAAAGGACAGCGCAAATACTGCTTTTGCCCTTTTCTTTCTGGGTGCAGCACTTCTGCTTGTTGGACTATTTTCCCGAAGCCGGCAGCTTCACAGCTGTCACTTTGCTTTTTCCCTCTTGGCAAGCCTCCCCCCAGAAGGGAAAAAGCAAAGCAGCTGGCCACAGAGCTGCCGGCTTCATCCGAAGCTAGCTAGCCATAGTTGGGGGGGGGGGTTTGCCAGAGAGTGCTGCTGATGCTGGCAGAAAAAGCGGTATTTGCGCTGCCCCAAAAGGCCAGAGGGCTGCAGCCAGACAGTTTCTGCAACTACCACCAACCTGCACCCGTGTTACCACCACTCTTGCTGGCCACACCCATTTCTCAGGCTTATTTTCTGGGTAGGGTAATATTAGGCCCATCTCCAAAAAATTAGGGTTGGGCTTATTACTGGGTTGGGTTGTGTTTTTGGAGAAACATGGTATTTGATAATAAAAATCTTGAACTAATAATTATTCATTACATTTATATGCCACCTAACTCCCAGTTATTTTGGGCAGCTCACAGTAATCAAATTACAATAAATCAAATTAATTTTAAAAAAAGATGGAATGTGCGAAAGAAGATGGAATGAAGCGAGGGGTCTCGGTCTCCATTGCTAAAGACCTGGGTGAAGAACCATGTCTTCATTCCTCTTCTGAACAATATGTGGGGACCTCATTCTGAAGGATAGGTACTTCTATATAGACATCCTTCTGGAGTCCTGAAATATAACATTTTAATCAAAGGAACCAGTGGTGGAATCCAACCGGTTTTGCTACTGGTTCGGTGTGTGTGCACACCAATCGTGCTGCTGTGCAGCTTCTAAAAAGCATGTTTTTACTTACTGGAGGCAGCCAGGGTGATGAGGAAATCTGCGGAGGCATGCTAAACAGTTGTTCAGGTGAGTAAAAAAGAAAAAAATAGAAGAGGATATAGGACAGGAAAGGGCAGGAATGGGTGGGCGGGGTCAAACTTCATCACCGCTACCAGTTTCAATAGAACCGGTGCAACCAGGCTGAATTGCACCACTGAAAGGAACCCAGAGCACGCCAATCTTGCAAGATCGAACTGGTAGTATGGGAGACAGGTGGTCCCTCAAGTCTCCAGGCCTTAGGCCATGTAGGACTTTATAGGTGACAACCAGGTCTTTGAATTTCATTCAGAAGCAACTGGATAATTTTTAAAGAAAATTCAAAGCTATTTGGAAGAAGAATTTGAATGTAAAATCATTTCATTGCTATTTTTTGTGTGAATAGTAGTTATTTAAAAGGTGTAATCCTGTTCTGTCCTTCTCCCAGAGGTTTAAAACTGCATACCTGGAAGTAAATGCAGGTGTTTGTATCCATGCACAGTTGACTTTCAGATCTGTTAAACTTTTGCAATAAAACTTAGCCTCATTTGTCTTCATTCTTCCCTTTCTCTGTATCTTAAAAAAGCCTATCCTCTGAAAAGGTGCTCTTGAGTAGCAGCGCACATTTATGGAAAGGTGTAAAGCTTTCCCCCCCTAAACATGCTTTATAGTAATAGAACAAAGTGTGTAACTTTCATCATCAAGCACTGAAGTCACTTGGTATCTCTGTTTAACATAGAAGATCTGCTATGTAACTAAGAGTTAGAAATAATGCTCCTAGTTTACTCTCCAAAATATAAACTTCAGTGTTTGAAGAATCACACAAACAAAAAAAACCCTTGCAGGACCATTCAATTGATAACAGTATGCTATTTACCTACTGTTGTATCATTTATACACATTGCTATAGACAAAGAAATATAAAGAAGGTATTCAGTTGAAAGTCTTTTTTGGGTTGTGTTAAGAACAAGCAGATACTCCTTTGTCCTTCTATTTTTATATTAAATTGATATTAAAGTTATACAAATAAAGTTAGGAGCCATTTTTACTTTTTTATTGAGAAATTAGATAAATATAATATACTTTTATAGTTCTTAGAATGATGAATATCCTTTAAATTCTTCTGTATATTCTCATAAGAGACTAGTGGAAAAAGAATTTTGAAGGCCAAAGTGGATTTTCTTGATTTAGGAAGCCAATTCAAGAGTTTGAATTGGATGATGCATGTTTAAGGCCATCTCTATAGAATCATAAGTTAGGAAGAACCAAAGAGTTTATTTCTGTGATGATAAAGCCATGTAGTTTAATCACTGATTAAGTTCCATTATTGAATTAATCTGGAAAAACAAAATTTCTTTTTGTATACATTAGTCACAATGAAAGTTATTGGTAAAAACTTAAATCTCCACATTTGTGACATCGATTTATATAGATTCTGCTATTACAGTTGTTTCATAGTAGTTAATAGATATTTGCTGTTAGCACTATGCTGTAACTTTGAATGTTACTTTTACTTAAGAGTTGAGTGGTATACATTCAAAATCTGTTTTGGTATACTGTATATTTTCTATAAAAGCAGATAAAATTTGTCAACTATGCATGTCAAAATAATGTAAAACATGTAGCAGCTTCAATATTTAATGTACAAAATGACTTGGATTTTTGATTAACTCTTTTTAGAGGCTTACAGATATGAGGGGAGGGGAAGCAACGAAGTATCTTAATTTGTTCTCTCTCTTTCAGGTATGGCCTCACAAGTCTTGGTCTATCCATCATATATTTATCAAACTCAGCCAAGTGCCTTTTCTAATGTGAAGAAACTGAAAGTGGAGCCAAGTAGTTGTGTATATCATGAAAGAGCTTACCCACAGCTCTATTTGAATGGTAACAATTTTGGAATCACTCAGCCTCCCAGTAGGGTTGGTGCTTTCTTGCAAGCTACAAATATATTTGACAGACCTCAAAGAGAGACTTTTTTGTTGCAGACCAGCACTGTTGGCTTAAAAACTATTGCAGGTGCTACAAAAATCTTAGCAGTGCAGGCACAGCGACCTCAAGTGGAAGCACCTTGGCCTGGGACACACGATAGTGAGTTGAACATCTTGGACCGTCCCCAGCAATGTGGATTGAAGCGTAAGAGTGAAGAGTTAGAAAATCAGAGTGGCGCAATGCAGATTGTTGATGAACTGCCTATATTGCCTGCTATGTTGCAAACAAACTTGGGAAACCCAGTGACAGTTATGACAACTACTGCAGCTTCAAAACCAAATGGTACCAGTGGTGATGGAGATTATCAGTTAGTGCAACATGAAGTATTATGTTCTACGAAAAATACTTACGAGGTTTTTGATTTCCTTGGTCGAGGGACTTTTGGCCAAGTCGTAAAGTGCTGGAAAAGAGGGACAAATGAAATAGTAGCAATCAAAATCCTGAAGAACCATCCATCTTATGCACGCCAAGGACAAATAGAAGTGAGCATATTAGGAAGATTAAGTACAGAGAATGCTGACGAGTTTAATTTTGTGAAAGCCTATGAGTGCTTTCAACATCATAACCATACCTGCTTAGTTTTTGAGATGTTGGAACAGAATTTGTATGACTTTTTGAAACAAAACAAATTTAGCCCTCTTCAGCTAAGGGTAATTCGGCCTATTCTGCAACAGGTGGCCACTGCACTGAAAAAACTAAAAAGTCTTGGTTTAATACATGCTGACCTCAAACCAGAAAATATTATGTTGGTAGATCCAGCACGGCAGCCTTACCGAGTTAAGGTAATTGACTTTGGATCTGCTAGTCATGTATCAAAGACAGTCTGTTCAACGTACTTGCAATCTCGCTATTACAGGTATGTACCTGAATATCTCTCACACTTGAAAGTTTTGAATTTTCTATGTTAACTTATGTAACTAAATTAGTTTGTTTTCCAGAGTCCAAATGCATAAAGTTGAGTAAGAATACTTCTTTAAATAGTTTCTTGTAGTATTTGGCTAAGTAGAACTTCATTGTTTTGTTATGCATACAGATCCTGAGAAGCAAATAATTAGAATAATTATTAGAAATTATACTGAATAATTAAAGAAATATTAACTTTTACTCTCTGAATATGTTTTTTTCACTTCCAGTGTTGAGATTATTGTACACTGGAAATCTGTAAAACTAAAAATGTTTTATATTTTTTTCACCGTCAGCTCCAGTCAGGTTAGATAATAGAGATGACAGATCATGAAGTGATATTTGGCAGCTAGCCTTGATGAGTCTGCTTATGCACCATGTAAAAACTTGACATTACATTGAATGAACAACATGAACACTGTGTGAAAAAGGCTACGTACAAGTGGAAACAATTAAGTTTGTACTCTGAGATTATCTGACTGGGGAAATGAAGCACATTCAGGACTGATCAACACATTGTTTGCAGATATCAAAATTGTTTCTAATTTGTTCTGAGATTTGGGGAAAGTTTCCCATATAGCCAGCCAGGGTATTTTATTCAGGTATGTATATGAAGAGCATTTTGGGAACAGCTTCCCTTTTTTGTCTTGGATAAATCAGCCTTGTTTTGTTTGCCTGTATTCCATTGCCTGCATTCATTGAGCTAACAGATGGGTATTGTGTAATTTCTTTGCCCCTTTTTATATAATGCCAAAGTTCCTTTGATTAAAAATCCATGACTTGGTTATCCACCATTTCCAACCAGGAAAAAAAATAAAACTACAGTGTAAAAGGACATATAACTTCATTCGCCAACTATAATGCCCATAGGTATGATATGTTCCTGGTCAGTTTGGTTCATCATACCCCTCTTATAACCCTCCAAGACAAAACTATCTTATCCCATAATCATCTATTCCTTCTGGGCTAAAGGAATCCTAATACAAAAAGTAGAAATTATATAATTTTAATTCCCTTTCCCATCCTCTACATTAATCAACGGGACTCGGTAGGAAAGCAGTAACTTCATCTGTAAATGGTACCTAGTCATAGAGAAGTGTAGTCAGACAGAAATTAAAGATCAGGAATGGGACAAGCAAGAGAAAAAGTCTGATACAAATATAGCTCCAGCACTGCTATATTCTGAAGTTAAGGTTTTTCTGTTTATGAATGCAGGCTCTCGGCTCCAGCTGCTCATTAAATGGTTGGAAAGTCTGTACAGTAATCCAGATTCCAAAGAGAAAAGGTAATTAAGAGATTGCATGGGTGTGTAGATTGCACCTGCTGACATTCCCTTCAAAAGTCACATTTAAGAAGGTGCTAACATGTGTATGGTATGTGTACCAATACATGCTTTGAATTACTTTTTCTCCTTTGGAGTCTGGATCACTGTGCAGCTGATTAATGTGATAGAGAGGTTACTATAAGTAGGGAGTTGTATTTGAGTAGACCTGTTATTACTGAGGAACCTTTTTTCAAACGAAAGCATCCTGATCTCTCCGCTTTTTGGTTCTGGATTTTCTTGGGAGAATGAGGGGGAAAAAGTAAGCCTTTAGGTCAGTTAGCTGTTGGGAACTTGCATTACCATATACCGTAGATACCAGTCATGGTGGACCCTTCTCCACAAGTCTGATAAGTTATCAATACTCTGCCTTTTTTTCTAAGGGAATTTTGAGGGACCTGACATAGGATGGACTCTTAAATGTGTTTTTCTAAGATTTCGAATAGTTTCTGAGTGATTGGATCAAGAAAATAATATAAGAAAAAACATTGCTTAGTGATCATTCACACTTATGACAGTGATGAAGTCACTTTACCACCAATCCTCACATTTATGACCTTTACAGGTCTATAAAGCAAAGGAAAGATGAAGTAAATTCATAAGCACAATCATGGTTTCACTTAGCCATCAAGTTGCCTTTCACAATTTTGATTGCTAAACTGGGACATGTAAATAATCACATTCTCCATTGTGCTGAGGCGAAGAATCCAACAATGGGTTAACTCCATCATGCTGATCATTAGACTGAGTCAATCAACTGAAAATCACGCCTCACTTCCTGGCATGCCTCCCAGTTTTTGACTCAGTCTCTGACGCTTTTTCCCTGAGCTCCGTTGGAGAAGCAATATATTCTTGGATTCTCTCAGCACTAAGGCACAGTAAGGCAAAATGGATTTTATTTCTCCTAGGCATCCGATTTCACAGTGTGAGCTGTTCAGCTCTTACAGTCTCTCCTCGGAGGTGGAGGACTCCTCAGGGACAGGTGTGCAGGGCTTCGGTCCGAAAAGCCACCTCCACCTTTTTACAAGGCTTGCTGCTGCCAGCTGGCATAGGAGATTCCAGAGAGAGCTGTTTTGACTCATAAAACCTCTCCCCAGAGAGGGAGGGCTCCGCAGAGGCAGGTGAACAGGGCTTCGGCCTGTAAAACTGCCTAAACAATTTTTAAAGGTTTATAGCTGCTGGATGGCACAGGCCTTTTTGGAGAGATCCGTTTCGGCTTGTAAGCCTCTCCTCGGAGGGGGAGGGCTCCACGGAGGCAGCTAAAAAAATGCCGTCTAGGCTGTTTGTAAAGCCTGCTGCTGGGTCTCACTTGCTGGAGGGCAGGGGAACCTTCCGGACATTCGCTGGCCGTTCCAACTTGCTTGGCTGACTGCAGTGATCAGAAGAGGCCACTGGGGACCCGGTTGGGCCTATGTGGTCGCAACAGGTGCTTATGGCCTCGGCTTGAACCGCCAGCCACGTTCTCTTTGATTGACTCTAATTGTCTTTAATTGATTGACTGCTTGGGAGTTTTCGTTGCTGTTCGAAGGCCCAGATTGTTTGCAATGCCTAGGCTTGCAAAGGCCTCATTGTGATCTGAGAGTTGACTCAAGCAGGCCATATTCGCACCAGAATGTCCACGTTCTGCAACAAGATGATTGCAAGGCAGAATTACTAGAGAAGCTGAGTCCCTGTCCAGGGGCCCCTGTGGCAAACTCCTTACTCTATAAGTTCCAAGTTATTTCAGAGAAAAAGGAGTGTTTATAACCCTCTGAGTCTCTGCCCAGATATCTCTGAGGCATACTCCCTGTTCTTCTGGCACCAAGGCAGAGCAAGGCACAGCAAAGCAATACAAGCAAAGCAAAAAGCAAAGCAAAGCGCAAAGCATAAAGCTTATACAGAATTTGATTCTTAAAGATGATCAGACTTCCTCCAAAGGAGATTATGCTGAACCATCAATCTCCAAAGGAGAAGGCAGACACTGGGATAAGGACAGGAATTCTGTTCAATCCCAGCCTAGCAGAAAGCAGGCCAGATTTTCTAAACGTGCATCTAGAGCAGCCCCTGATAAGATCAAAACCAAAACTCTGCACTCCTCATTATCCAATCTGAGACAGATTAAAAAGGAGGTTTTGTACTACTACTGAGGGTGATCCTTCAGTTCCCTGCCCTTTCCCAAGGGCAATGGCAGATCCTGTTCAGACAAGGCTTCATTCCTTGTCACCAGTGGACTTCAGAGAATCCTCTCAGCCACCTCAGCCCTGAAAGTAACAGGATGTTTATAGCTCTGCCACATAGAGGGGCAAGGGAAGCCTTACCCCTATAGCTGCAGGGCTTGAAAAGGGGGAAGATCAGTGGCAGAGGCTATAACAAAGGGATTTGCTGAGTCACAGCAAAGGCCTGCCACGAGTTCCTGCTCCCCTTTCAGAAATCTGTCTCTCAGCAGGAGCCTTCTGAGCTGGCCTTATTCAGGAACCCCGATCTTCTGCTTCCTCTGTCAAGAAGCAAGGATTCCATCTGAGTTGAGGAGGACCAAAGAGAATCTGCTCTTTCTGATGATGAGGCAAGTTCTCAGGCCTTCGTGTGACTATTCCCACTAGGCCTATTAAATCTCTGCTGTACAAGGCCAGGGTCACGACTAATTAGGGGGTCCTGCCATCCTGGGATCTCAGAATCCTGGTTATCCGCCATTTTCTGCTACAATGGCAGAAAGTGAAAAGGTCCCCTCTCCTAAACTTGTCAGGGTGGGAATCAGAAAACCATGGCATAGACAGGGTCTCGGACAACCTCTAATTTAAGTGACAGGAAATTCTGTCACCCGGAGCAGGAGTCTTGGAAGCTCTACATCTCCCTTGGATAGATGAGCCATTGGTCTCATAGCCTCTCCTTCCTGGATGTCAGGTGACGCTGCACAGGGCTTCAAACAGGGAGACGGGGTGGTGGTGGAATTAGTCCTCCACATATCTTATCAGACCACAGCCTGGGCAGTAAGAGCACCTTTGGCTGTGACCCCCTTTTCAACCATACCACCTTCAGGTGGCTCCAGCTAATGTAAGACAGTTTAACCATGAGGATAACAGGTTGCAACAGTATGTTAACGAAGTGATTGCTGCAACAGAATTCTCTGACGATGCCACCTTAGACACTGTTAATTTGCCTCCAAGGCCATGGCATCCTCCATGGCATCCAGTCAACTCTTGTGGCTTTGCCACCAGCAAACGGACTTGAGGACCAGGTGGAGGTTGGCTTCAACCCCCCCCTCCCCCCGGGACGCAGACGAGTGGGAGGAATTGTTACTGATTAGTGGGCCATAGGTGTGGTCAAATGGGGTTAGCCCTAGAATTCACCCCCCACCCCTCCGAGGCACTTTGTGCATTGTCCCGTTCCAGCGAATCTTACTAAGGGGTCTCATGGCGGAGGCCATTCAACATTTAATAAATATTCAGACCATCAATTAAATTCCACTAAATTAAAGGGAAATGAGATTTTATTCCATTCTGTTCATACTTCCACTGCGCAGGTACCTTCTTTGACTCGGTTATGCAGGCAGACACATACAAGGCTCTCCCATTAGGTCTTTTTTCGGGCCCCAGGGCCTTTACCAGATACTAAATTTTTAATTGTTAAAATTTTTAACTGTTTTTATTTGAATTGGTTTTAATTTGATTGATCAGCCACCGTACTTTAAATTTTAATTTGGTTTGAAATTGTTATATATCTGTGTTTTTAATAGGCTGTACACCGCCTCGAGTCCTTTGGGAGGGAGGCGGTATAGAAATCAAATCAAATAATAAAATAATACTAGCAGCATTAACTGCTCTCTTCACAACCATCCTCATCCGCATTCAGTGTTACCTGGATGACATACTCATTCAGTCCTCATTCTATCATCAGGCGCTGAGGGACATTCGAGTCACTATTGACACACTCCAAATCCATGGTTTCTTAATCAACATAGAAAGAAGCCATTTCAAACCAATGACCCTCCATCATCTCTAGATGCGGTCATTGACACCACTCTCTAGGCTGGTCTTTCTTGTCAGAGGAGAGCAGACA
This sequence comes from Myanophis thanlyinensis, assembly GCA_017656035.1. Taxonomy (NCBI): domain Eukaryota; kingdom Metazoa; phylum Chordata; class Lepidosauria; order Squamata; family Homalopsidae; genus Myanophis; species Myanophis thanlyinensis. The sequence continues at coordinate 16,678 of JAEANM010005267.1, forward strand.
GCATTCTGGAGCTAATCAAACAAATCAAGTGAATCTGTCCCGATTACGCGCCAAGGTGATATCTTGCGCAGGCATTGTCCAGTGGGCAAGGCTCCACATAAGGCCCATACAAGAGTTTCAGCTTCCCTTCAACAGGCTGGCAACAGCAATGCACAAACAAGGACAAGCGCCTCAGCAGAGGTGATGGAGATCAGAGGCTATTTGGCAGGGCTGTACTTTCAGGGAGCCAGCATGAGTGACTCAATACAGACATAAGCCTCTTTGACTGGGGAACACACTTGGGTGCGTTCTTGATCCAGGACCAGGGGTCTCCATCAGACCTGTCCCATGACTTAAACTGGTTGGGGCTGAGAGCTGTCCATCTGGTGCTCTGGAGTTTCCAGCATGAGATTCAAGGTCTCGATGGCAAGTTATGACTGACAATGTGACTGCCAAGGCTTATGTCAACAGATAAGGAGCACCACTCACGATCCCTCAAGAGAGAGGCTCAAGCCCTAGACATCTAGGCAGGGACACAGTAACATCCCTCAAGGCGCACCATATTTCAGGAGCAGCAAGCATCCAGGCAGATTGGCTCAGCCGGACCAGGATGGAACACTTGGAGTGGCAGCTCCATCCAGATCTCTTCAAGGAGCTGACCGAGAGATTTGCCAATCCAGTGATTGATTTGTTCACATCCACTCTGAACTGTCAGTTGCCCAGGTTCGTCACTCAATTCAAATTCAGAGGACAGAAGGGACGGGCGCACTCTGCAGTTTATGGCCCAGGTGGCTATATGCATTTCCTCTTCTTTTCCTTACTTCAGAGGTGATCAGAAGGTCCCTAGAAGAATGGGCTGCAATATTGCTAGTGGCACCACATTGGCCCAGGCAGCTGCGGTTTGCAGTTCTGATCAGTCTGGAGACTGCCAACATTGGTGGATTCCCAAGGATCGGCTGGTCCTCTGTCAGGGGAACCTAATATATCTGGACCCAGGATGGCTCCAACTGATCATTTGGCAGTTGAGTGGAGGGTCCTGGCTCAGGACAGTTCATCTACTAGGGCAAGTCACTACAGCATCATTTGAAACCAGGGGCAACTAGTTTGAGTTCCCTTTCTCTCAAAGTAGCATTCCTAGTAGCGATCACATCTGCTAGACGTATTTTGGAGTCAGCAGCCTTGTCTGTTAGAGACTATCTCTGCATTTTCACCCCATCAGGGTGGTCATTAGATAGACCCTTCCTCCATTCCAAAGGAAATTCCTTGTTTATCAGGGCACAGTTCTTAACCTAACCAGATCGCTGCCCAGAACCAGTTCATGCCAAATAAAGGGAATGGCATACATTAGCTGTCCGCAGAGCCCTTAAAATATATATCAAAAGGGACAGGCCCGGTTAGAATAACAGCATTCCTCATGTGACCTTTCACCCAGTCCCTGGGAACAAGGGTATTATGCCAACTATAGGCCAATGGATTTGGGCATGTATAACCAAGGCTTATGAGTCCCAGAACTTACAGGTCCCCAGACACCTAACAGCACATTCAACCAGCAGTGCTCCCACTACAGTCCTTTGGGAGAGGGGGCGGTATATAAATCGAATAAATAATAAAATAATAATAATAATACAGTGGCTTGGTCAGCTCAGGTATCGATAGAGGATATCTGCAAGGCAGCTGCTTGGTTTTCCCCATACACTTTCTTTAGACATATACATTAGACTCATTCATCTTGGCTGGTGTGGTCCTCGGTAGACTGAGAGTGGGACCTTAGGCCCAGATCGGGACTCACCCTCAGAACTGGCAGCTTTGGTTATGTCCATTCTTGGATACTCTGCCTAAGCACAATGGAGAAATGGTGTTGATCTTACCTGATACGCTCCTTCTAGTTGTGCTGAGATGAGAATCCAAGCCTACCCTATTGACTATCTGGTCCTAGGTTCAGGGGTGGTAGGCTTTTTTACATGAGCTCTCACAGTAGATCAACATACTTTTGCCAAAAACTGGGAGGCAAGCCAGGAAGTGAGGCGTGGTTTCAAGTTGATTGACTTGGTCTAATAATCAGCATGATGGAGTTAACCCATTCTTGGATTCTCTTCTTAGCACAACAAGAAGGAACGTAACAGATAAGACCAACACCCTTTCTGATACTTCCCCTTTTTGAACACAATGCCTGTTTCATATTTACAGTATCAGAATACTTTATTTGGCCAAGGGTGATTACATTCCCAAGGAATTTGTCTCCTGTGCAAAAGCTCTCAGTGTACATATAAAGCAACAGAATCAGCATAACCACCACCACCATCATCATCATCCCAATAAGATGGGGGACTGAAGAAAATAAGGATAAATGATTATAGCCATACTACATCTATGGTCATTGAGTGAAATCTTTACTGGTGGATTTACTGTATTGTGGAGAGTGCATGTCTTTAACTGAGGAAAGGCTGTTGGCTTTCAGACCGTACTTCAGATAGTAACAAATAGCTTTGAAGAAATGTCTTTTGTATCAATGTACATAATTTCTATAATTGCACTATACAAATGATCAGTTGACATATAAAATGATGTAAATCACAGCGGAAAAAAGGATAAATCCAGCCAATTTTCTTTCATTAGAAATTTATCACTTGATCAGGGGTTCTGGCATTTTTATTAACAGGTTCCATTGTCCAGCAGTTCCTAAACTTTTTGTCATCACACCTTCTTTATTGTCTATATTATTGTATGTATAATCTTATTGTACAGTATATTCCTCCCCTAACAATCCAAATACCATTGGATTGGTAATGCAGTAATGTTTATATAACATTAAATACAAAATATGAAAACAATAGCATGGAAAAAATGGATTTCTTGTGACAGTTTCTTCATTACTACTCATGGACTCTGCCTATCTTTCCTAAAGGTAGGTACAGCTCACAGTTTGGGAAACACTGAAAAAGTTTGAAAACCTCTAGAGAAAAATATTTAGCTGGAATGTTATTTTGTTAAATATTAAATAGAAAAACAAAGACAGTCAAAAACATCAGGCTGCCGGGAGGGCCGAAGACTTCCAGGCAACAAGAAGAACATTCTACAAGAACATACAGACTATAAGATTGATGGCACAAGAATATTCAGGACTATAATATTGATTGCATTTAATTCCCCTT
>JAEANM010005268.1:0-19807 GCA_017656035.1 Myanophis thanlyinensis
ATATATGCAGTGTTATATTTGTTTTAAATGTCGCAATGGTTTTGCGGCTCCCAGGTTTTTTTTTTCCTTCGGAAACGAGTCCAAGTGGCTCTTTATGTCTTAAAGGTTGCAGACCCCTGCTCTAGACTAACCAAACCCTAATCCTGCAGCCATTCTTCATGTGTTTTGGGCTTCAGGCCTTTGATCATCATCATCATAGGGAGCCTTGGTTACAGTGCAGTACAGCAGCACTTCTGCTGTCTGCCAGTTCAAATCCCACCCGGCTCAAGGTTGAGTCAGCCTTCCAACCTTCCGAGGTGGGACCTATGGACCTTCCGGCAACCATTAAAAACCTACTTGTTCCAACAGGCTGGTCTGGCCTAGTTCTATTAGTTGGGGTTTTTAAATAAGTTTTAAATTTTAAAATTTTTAACATTTCAAATTTTTTAAATCTTTAGTTTTTTATTTGGCTTTAATTCAATTATGACCAGCCACCGCATTTATTTTTAAATTTTAACTTTGTTTTTTAAACTGTTATGTATTATATGTTTTTAGAAGGCTGTACACCGCCTCGAGTCCTTTGGGAGAGAGGAAGTATAAAAGTCAAATAAAATAAATAATAAATAAATAAATAAAATGAGGACCCAGATTGTTGGGGACAATATGCTGATTCTGTAAACCACTTAGAGAGGGCTGGAAAGCACTGGAAAGCAATATATAAATCTAAGTGCTATTGCTATCTTAGTTGATATTTTCTGATTTTTTTCCAAAGTCTCAACATCATCTTTTTTGTATTGTGGTGACCAGAACTGGATACAGTATTTCAGGTGTGGGCTTTATAAAAAGGAACTAATACTTCACATGATTTTGATTCTATGCTTCTGTTTATACAACCCAGGATCATATTAGCTTTTTTGCTGCTGCTGCACACTGCTGGCTCATATTTAAGTGAAAGTCTACTAGGACTCCAAGCCCCCTCTCATAGTTATTGTTTTTGAGCCAGGCTTAACCTAATCTGTACTTTGGTTTTTCCTGCCTAAGTGTAAAACCTTGCTTTTCTCCACATTAAATTCATGTTGTTGGATAAAGCCCAGTGTTCAAGTCTGTCAAGATCTTTTGGGAATGCTTTCTCAGTGAAGTGTTACCTTCCTTGAATATATCTGAAAAAGGTCCATTGTTCAAGACTGTCAAAATGTTTTTGGATCCTGAGCTTGTCTTCTGGGGTGTTTGCTGTTCCTGACAGCTTAGTGTCATTTTTACCTAGTATTTATTTACTTAGTTTACCTGGTATTTGTACCAGATATTCTATTTACTGAACATCATTGATCCAATGGTAGCTTTTTTGTTTAACACTTCATTAAGTATTCCTCCAAATACTCCTGGGACTAAAAGAAATTTTATTCTGCTTCTGCTTTTCATAACTCTTTGCACTGACAAATGAAATTATTGTTCTATGTTAATGTTAAAATGTTTTTTTAACAGCAAACAAAATACTTCTAGTGGTTAAGATCTCTTGTTACCGTTGTTTTGTTTCCTCTTGCTTTTGAAGTAGGCTTGCCAGGAAACTGATGGTTCTACTTGCTTGCTTTTTGCTCGGCAAAGGGATTATGCTGTTATTTTCTAACAATTTTGACATAGAAAAAAACACAAAAAGATCATCCTGTTGGTGCTAGGTCAGGTAATCGTTATCTGGAATGTTGACAAAGCTTACAGTTATGTTTGTGATTCAGTTGCTGAAACATCAAATAATGAATTTAATGTGTGCAAGCACAATCCCAAATCTGACGCTGCAAATAAAACTTTGATATAGTATGAAATCACCTTAAATCATGGTCTTTAGTAGAGTAACACTGAGCAATGAGTTATCAATTATAATGCAAGAAAGGACTGCAGGACTAGCATATTATCCTACATCTCCTTGAGGAATGGCTTAACTTTTCAGGGGTCCTTAGTGCTCTTTGAGTCCGGTTGTTTTCATGCAGACATTTCATTGCCCAAAGGAAGTAACATCATGAGTACTAGGCCAGCATTAACATTGATGATGTTACCTAGTTTGGGTAATGAAATGTCTGCAACAGCCAAGCTAGAAAGCACTAAAGACACTAATTGCAATCCTGAATTACAAATATTCTCCTTCAGTTTTATCAGGGGTAAAATGCAACCGGATCGCACTGCATTGCCCAAACTGGTAGCGACAATTTGAATTTGGCCCCACCCACCTGCCCCTGCCCTTCTATTTTCTTATATGAGCTTGTTTTTTGTTTGTTTCTTTCTTACCTTAATCAGCTGCTTGGCCCATCTACGGAGCCTTCCTGATGATCCCAGCTGCCTCTAGTGCCTGTAAATGAGGTTTAAAGAGCCGTGCTGCAGTGTGTTTGGTGTGCATGCGCGCACACCGAACCAGCAGCAAAACCAGTAGGATTCTACCCCTGACTGTTATCATTACCACATGTCCTATACTCTATTAATAGAGTATAGATTCTGTAACAGTTTATCTTTAACAATTTGTCTAAAGAAATTAATATAAGAAATTGCCTTACATCAAACTATTATTGCTATTTTTGATACATTTTTCTCAATAGAATCTGCACAGATCGGATGTAGCTCACAAATTCTTCAGGGTTCTGCTTGGTGCTGTCTGGCAATGCTGGTGAAATCTGTGAATATAGGCATGTTCCAGTGAATTGTTCTTCTAATAAGAGTTAGATTTGGACTTCCTTTTCAGGACTAGTTTCTTCATATTATATCTAGTAAGTAGGCTGTTTTCCTCAGTATGTTATTAATCCTTGCAAGATGGTAACCTAGGTAACACATACCAATCTTCTTCCTCTGGAACTATCAAGGTGCTGTTAAAATTGTTCTCAATTTGATGCTCCAATCCTTTTTCTAAAATCAGCTTACAAGATCCTGTGATTGAAGAAGAACCAGTTTGATGTAGTGGTTAAGGCAAGACTGGAAATCAGGAACCTATGAGGTCTTGTCCCACCTGAGCAGCAAGTCAGCTGGATGATCTTAGTCCAGTCACTATCAGCTCTCGGAAGAAGGTAATGGGAAATTATTTCTGAAAAAAAATGTTTCCATAAAAACTGCGTAAACATGTCCATATAGTCACCAGGATTCAAGACTGACCCAGGGGCACAGCACACCCAAGAAAGGAAATAGTTGAAACAGTCAACATCAGTGTGTTGATGTCAACATCAATGTTAATGTATTTTGGATCGGATAAGTTCCAATATCTTTCAGCTTAGTAAACTTGTCATTATGCCATCAAGTCTAATATAAAAAAATATCTTTTTAATGTTATTCTTCCTAGTTTTAATCTTTATACTGAATATTTCCTAGTATATAAAGAATGTGAGTAAAAAAAATCCTTACAGCTTTCAGTTTCTACAAATGGGCAAAAATATGTGTTGTCAATTCGGGAACAGTGGATACAACATCTCTGTTGCCATACTGTATGTCATATAATGATATCATTTTCTGACACTTCAGGAAATTCATGTTTTTCTTCTCTCGCCATCATTTTCTTATTAGAAACTGGGGAAGTGCCCATACTTGAGTGTTAAATTCTTTTTTCCCCAGCCACTAGTTACATTTACTCCCTTGTTAGACCAGACATACAGTTTCCATCATTTTTCATTTTTTTTTCCAAAACATTTTTTCCAACCTTGGGGAAATCTGCAGTCTTATTTTCTCTTTCTGAGAATAAATTCCCTATTAGAAGACAAAATATACTGTAGGTTCCATAATTAAAAGAAATATGAGAGATTGTGAGGAAAATTTAGAAAAATAACATTTCTGTTTTTCTGGCAGAAAACAGAATAATGGTGTTTGTGATTCATTATATTTCTTCTGGTACATATTGTAGTTAGGGACTTGTTTAGTTTCTGTAAGAATCATAACTGCTGTCACAATAATACTCTTTGTAACATGGTATTTCATAGCCCTCAGCTGGTAGGATGTTTGATAGGTAGTTTTTAAAATATTTTTGGAATAATTTAATTTAGTGGATGCATTTCTGGAAAAAGCACTAAGTTTCAGTCATTAGTCTTATTTTCTAAAAATATGTTTGACCCACTGGTATATTTGGAAATAAATATGAGGGCAGAGTCAGAATCAAGTTGAGGCGTTCTATTTTCCCATCTTTTCAATTATCTCTCTAGCTATTTATCATAGGTGGAGCTTGGAGAAACTCAAATGATGGTGTATTAACAGACATAATGCCCTCTATATATTGTTTATTTTGTTAAGCCATTGCTTTACTAAATTATGGGATCCAATGTGAGAGAAAAATAAAGGAACTAATAAAACATATAAGTTAGTGTGACTTCCTTAGCTGAACAATATGTGAACACCACATATGAATGAATATGTAGGTTAGAAGCATAATAAATAAATGAGAAAAATAAAAATATATAAATATTTTATAAAGAAGAGGAAAACTCATCACCATCATCCTGAATATATACCATGGATTTAATAAGTGACCTGAAAGGAATGTTATCCTTTCTACTACATTTCTTGAAATAAAAAAATGGACCTGCATTCAGTCAATAAACCTGCATTCAGCCAAAATAACATTTTGTACTGTATTGGTAGGAAAAATCAAAAGTTTTATAATGGGCGTGACCAAGTCCCATTGACTGAATAGGCCAAGGGTGACCTACCTAATTATCATATTAAGGGATTGTTAATAGTTTTATTAAATGACTAATTCAATATAATAAAACTAATAATATGTAGAAGATGAAGTGGGAGAACCTGTGGACGGGTCAAAAAAGGAATCAGCCTAGAATCTCTATATAGCCACAAATGGACTAAGTCCAATCTGCCTTTGAATTGCGTTAAACTGTATCTAGTGTCAAAAATCGTGCTAACCATTAGTTGAGTAGATTCCTGTGCATATAGGCATGGGTAAGAACAAATCAGTTTACTTGAAACTTTGCATGTGATCCTGATTTTTCATTTCTGGCATTAGGTCACTTTAAAAAAAAGAATCATTTCAGTTTGGGGGTTTCCTACATACTCCTATTTTTTGGATCATTAATTTCAGCAAACAAAGATAACAGAGAAATGATGAGATTAATAGAATATGCATGGAAGGAAAGAATCAGGAAGGGATCTCAAACTTTATATCCTCTAATTTCTCAGAATTTAAAAGTACTCTGGAAGAAATGTGCTATATCTGAAAAATTATTTCTGGGACATTTTGCATTTTTTTGCAACTCAAGTGAGTTCTTCCTTTTTCCTTAATGTGGAATTTTTATTATGGCAAATGTACACTTTTTCATAACTAGATTTAGTGTGTTGAATTATGGATTGCAAGCTTTATGTGACCTTATAGGAACGCATGTCAAAATCTCAATCTGTGATTTACTACAGCAGGATATTAGGTTAAATGTCAGCAAATCAAAAACATACTAAAATAGCAGCAATTAGCAAAGGAAAAGATCTATTCTTATCCTCTAATCTACACAATATATAAAGTTTATCCTCCCTTCTGCTATTAATTTTGAAAGACGAAGAAATTATTTAAAAGTACAGTATAGATACTACTGAGTAATGGTAAATTCTTTTTCTAAAAATAAATATGTTATACAGACCTCTAGCGGTCAAATCCTGTATTTATTGAGAAGTACAACATTTTGAACCAAATGAAACAATTTCATTCTGTGTAATGTAATTACCTTCATTTTCCACTGAAATCATCTTCAGGGGGGGAAAAATAGGAGAATCTAGTCGAAAATAGCTTTATTTTTTCAACTAGCCATGCTTCCAGCAGATATTTTCACACAAAGCAATCAAAATTGCATTTATTTGAAGGTGTTAGATGCTTTATTTTTTTTTCATACTTGCACAAAAGTTTTTAAATAGTCTTCTTTGTCCCTTCAATAGCACCCCACACACAACAGCCAGAGGGCCCTTTCAAAGGCACCCCATGATGGTTGGTGGCAAAAATGAAACAATCTTGCTTCTCTTGAAAACTTCAGTTACCTACATTTATACTATTTTACTTCCTGGGCAGGTTAAATTTTAAAAAAAAACTTAAAATTCTTCTTTCTTAACTCAGGTCTTCCAATCTTTTTATGTTAATATAATGGAGAAACAAAAGGATACATAATATTGTTTTTCTACAATGCTGCTGTTCAGCAATTAGCAAAATTCCTAATTGGTAACAGCTATTTTTTTAAAGGACACTACAAGAGTAAAGTTAGAGTTCTGAAGTGGGGGAGATGTCAACCTTTGCCCCAAACTAGAATCTCAACAAATAATATCTTCCCCTCACTCAAATGCCCCAAACTAGAATCTCAACAAATAATATCTTCCCCTCACTCAAATGCCCCAAACTAGAATCTCAATAAATAATATCTTCCCCTCACTCAAATGCCCCGAACTAGAATCTCAACAAATAATATCTTCCCTTCACTCAAATGCACCTGCTTATTTGTCTTGAGGAAACAGTTTCCACAGAAATCAAATGAAGCTTGCCCCACCTTCTGGTATGAAGGCCCACATTGGAACCAAAATGAATTAGAACAGGCAAAAGAAGCTAAAGCCCTATCACACACAGTTCTCACAATTGAGGTCCCAATTCTTTGTGGTTTTCTCCCACAATTAGGGGAGATGCATCATGTCAGCTCATTGAGGTAGACCAGTTTAGGAAAGAAAAATAATGAATGCTATTAATTTTATTACAAGGTTACAGCAACAATCTCCCAAATTTGAATGCTCCTAGTGAACTAGGGAGGGCAATACTGAGACACTTTCTCCATCCCTATTCCTGCTTTGGATTCAAAATTGATCTTATTTATCTTGATTGTGGCTCTTTGGCTTCTCAAGTTTATGTGGGAAGATTTAACTGCTTTCAAGAGTTGCAGATGGGTACTATATACATAGAAACACTTTTAGAACAAGATTCAGAAATGCTGCCAATGCCTGGAGTAAATCCCCTTTCCTTTAAAAAACACTCTCACGTAGTTTCATGAATGTTTCATAACTTGTCTGATCCTCAGTTAGAGAAAAGAGCAAATGTATAGAAAGAGTAAGAGGCAGTGAGATAATTTGCTCACACTAATACAATCTCAGACATGACAGGGTAAATCCCCCACCCAGTCTAGTTGGGCTTCAAATACAGAATTGTCTCTTCAAATTCAGCAAGATCTCATTCATACCTACCACTGATGTCATCATTAGTGATGTTTAATCTATCCTGCAGCTTCCTGGTGGGCTTTTATGTCTATAGTATTTCATCTATCTATGTATGTTGCCTCAGATACTTTAAGGCAGAGAAGAAATCAAGGTATGAACAATTTCCTGCAGATAAAAGCAGCAGCAGTAAGCGTGTGAAAGCAAAATGAGTTGAATTGTTCTCCAACCCAAAAATTAGGTCTTGTGTTCACTTTTTACTCCAATTACTCTTAATCTTTCTCATAGGGTGCTTTATCTTACGGTGGTAAGATACAATCAGCACATCAATTCAATATGGATGATATTAACAAGCTACTCTTAGAAGTCACAATGAACTGGGGTAGTATGGGATTAGGGTTATTATTGCTTAAAGTGAAGACTTAAAAGTATGGTTATAATAAATTATATTGTTCCAAACTAATGCTATTTGCTACTTGTTATTCACCTTTTTTTTCACAAATAATGCTGGCCAATCTTACATTCACACATAATAATATTGTAATATATTCTAGCTAACTAGAGCTGAATTTCTGCTGAAATTTAACATGAACCCATCGTGGTGAATCCAGTTTTCTCTCCTGATAATATGGATAAACCCAAGCAGCTACAAAATAGTTGCAAAACTGAACAGCTTCATCATCTCAACCAAATTGTGCAAGGACTTGCTGGAAAGAAAGTGATGAATGTTCCTTTTATCTCCAATTTTATTTTGCTTGAAGTCCTATTCCCAGATATTTTCTATTCTCCTTAAAGAAATTGTAGCAGAGTATAAATCATATATTATTCTATTCGCACACAAGCAAATATTTAGAGATTTGGCAATGAAATAGTCCTTCAGATAAGATGTTCAGGTGACCTTTTTATAGTGCGTATCCACTTACTGTCAAGAAGGCCCTTGTTGGAAAGCAAATGCTGAAAAAATATTTTTCCTTGAAATCTGGCATACAATCCTTGCTTACGTGATTGATGTTAATGAAGTTGTCACAGGAAGCTGCAGCCACCAGTATCTCATCTTGTTTTTCATTTCAGCAAAGTGCTGTTTACCTTGTAGAGAGGCCCAGCATCCTTCTCCGTTGTCTCAGGCAGTTTAATTAGAAGGTATGATCATCCAACATAGGAAATGAGCACAGTGCTAAATAATAGTTGGTGGAACAGTATGAAGCAACAGCACATTCTCATCAGTGACTTATTATAATCATCGCAATTAAAAAAGAAAATAAAAGGTCAGCCAGGACAGTTATATACAGCGGGGATTAGCAGCTCTCCATATAATTTGATGAAAGACTGAGCCTTCGATCATCGCATTTGATGCCCCTTGAATAAGGGCTACTTTTACCTCTCAGTATTAGGGAGGTCAGTCCACAATCTAGTACTGTTGCCAAGCTTCCTGCTGGCATTTATGGAAAAATCTGCCACAATAACTCATACAAGTTTCAATAGTACAGAAACAGCAATTTGTTAGCAATAGTTTTGATGTTTGTCACAATATTTACCCAACTTAAAAAGTAGATATTTCATGGAAATTGTATTTTATCTGAACAGGACATGGGAAGCTTCCTTATACTGGCTGATTTCAAAAGTCATACCTGTGATTTATTTGGTTTGGCTAAACAGGGTGTAAAAAACTTGTAAGCTATGAGTTGTTGCTCATATGGGATATTCAGACCACAATGGCTTGTCCAATGAACTATGTTTAAAATATAGCTTCTCAAATTCTGTTGTCCCTGAATTTCACATAGGCATTCTTCCTGATGATACAGAGAGCTTTTTTAAAAATAGAAATCTGGGCCTTACACCAGTGTTTCTCAATGTAGCAACTCTAAATTCAACTCAAGAAATCCTCAAAACCAGAATATCAAGAAATGCTGTCTTATTCCATTATTCTATTGATCAGCAATCTCTAGGGAGTATCAAGGTCATGTGTAACTCATGATCTTCTGTAGTGGAAATGCAGAAGAGTATTGTTTTGAGTTTAGTAACATTTTGATTTCTCCTTCATAGTAAGAAAAGCCATTTGAGGTAGCCTGCTTGGATTTTTTACTGAGTAAACAAGATTGGGGTGGGGGGGGCACTTATGTAGCTTCAAAGTTTTTTCCGCTGTGACAATCTTACTTTTAATTCTCATTCCAGATTTATTGCCAGCCAGTAACTGTCAGGTCTTTTGATCTGCTGACAATACCAGGGCCATAAAATTAGCCAGGTTTTAATTAAAAACCTTGGGGTTGTTGTTGTTGTTGTTGTTGGGAGCACAGACCCAAGCTAGAAATTGGGGACTGTGGAAACTGGTTGCCCTCAGGATATCTCTGGTATCATTAAGGAGTTCCTGGCAGCTTGTAAGAGATTTGGATATCATCTTGCTTAGTATGTTTGCTTTTTATATTTTGCTTTTTAATTCTGTTTGCCTGAGCAAACAGTAAAGCTTAAAACCCATTGGTATGCTTATTGTCCCTGGATCCTTATTGCCTCTGGATTGCCTGGGCACCTGATCACTGCCCTGACATTTGGCAAAACATCTTCCTACACTGAGATTGGAAGCATTGCAAAGAATTTCTCCATGTGTTCACTTCAATGCAAATGAAAACTCCTTGCAGTTAGGAATGCTACTTTGTCAAGCATTCATCCATCACTGTTTGAATGTACAGAGGTGGATAATGACAAGCATCTTCCTACTGGGATTTACAGTATTAATGATTTCTGGCACTCTTCATTCCAATACACACATTTGTTCTTTTCATCTTCTAATGTATGGTTGTTAGGAAGGAAAGGAAAGGGAAGGGAAGGGAAGGGAGGAAGGATTTGAATAATTCCTGTGTGTTTTTTAAATGAAATCTGTTTGTTATAGGCAATCAGCAAAATGGCAGAATAATATGAACTCTGATCAAAGAAGGCACAAATAAACTAAATGTCCTTTCTTAATTTGTTTAGGTTAATTAAATATTCAGCTTTGCAAGGTTTTTCACATTGAATTCCTGATAATAATTAATCACATTGTGATTTACCAAACAGAGGGATTTTGTAAATGTTATATATGGGTAAAAGAAAAAGGTCAAGGCCAAAATGTATTTTTTTGCATTTTTAAAGTGTCTAAAAATCAAAACAAGGTAACAAATTTTCACAATGCATGTTCTAATGAAAATAGAACCTCAGCTGATTGCCTTACTTGAGCCCAGTTTAATCCCAATTGTATTTTGATTAGCTAAAATCAATGCTGTTAAATAATCTGTCACCACAAGTGACATTCTAAATAGAGCAAAGAATCATTTATAATAATGTGAATTTTTTTACTTTTAAACATATTTCATACATTATTTAGGGTTTTTTAAAATATTCTTTCCTGATTGGTACTAGGTACATTAAATGGATCTTAAGTAGATATGTCTGTTTTTAAAGGAGAAGTGTTATAATTTTTATTATTTTTAGCAAGGAAACGGAATAACTTAATGTGAAACAAAAGTATTTTCAGAGCTGTCATGTGCCATTCTATTTCCTTTAGCTGACATTTTGATTTTCCAGTTTAGAAGAATATATTTTGATTAATTCTTACTTCTTGTACAGTACTTGTTTTTCAGTTTCTATACTAATGCTATTGCTGTGAATTCCAGAGCAATAAATTTCTTTCAAAATGTTAGAAGTTCCCATTTGGTACAAAAATCCAATTTGGATTTAGCAGTAGTTCCTGCATGCAGTTTAGGTACTGGGCTGTTGTATCTGAAAGATATGAAAAATGTCAAATAAATAACTGCCAAGGTTACGGTAAGATAAGGTTATCTCACTGTTACCTTATCATGAGAAAATTACACAGGTGTTATTTTTTAGGACTCCATGATGTCAAATGACATTTCTTAAACAGTAGCAATCAATATAAATTACTAAGAGTTGCTTGATGTTCTGAAGATGTGGATCTCAACTGACTGTCACAGGAGTTGTGTTGGACTTTTTTTGAGAGTTGTAGTCAAAAATATTTTGAAGAACATTATGTTGAGTTAAAGGCTCAGGCATTTTAAAGCTCACTCAGAAAAGCACCTGTAAAATGAAAAAAAAAATTCCCATGTTCTCTATTTAAGTAGTTTAAAATATGGAACAAGCATGTACGTCTTCAATCCGTTTCCAAAACCCTAAGCATAATTTTTGAGAATCTGTCTCTGTTTGAATGAATTGTTCATGTGAATTTTCCTCCACTGGCGAAGTTTCCTATGTCATGGTTGATAATTCTTAGAGTTGCAGTCTAGGATAACAGAGAAATATATTGGGAAAGGGTAGTTTATGGCATGCTATATTCAAAGGATTAAAGGTAAAGGTTCCCCTTGCACATACGTGCTCGTTGTTCTTGACTCTAGGGGACAGTGCTCATCTCTATTTCTAAGCCGAAGAGCTAGTGTTGTCTTATGATGATTCCGTGGTCATGTGCCCAGCATGACTAAATGCCAAAGGCACACAGAACTCTGTTACCTTCCCACCGAGGTGGTCCCTATTTTTCTACTTGCATTTTTACATGCTTTTGAACTGCTAGGTTGGCAGAAGCTGGGGCTAGTAATGGAAGATGTTATAACTGTTATGTGGCGCTAGGGATTCGAACCGCTGATCTGTTGACCTTTATGATCGACATACTCAGTGTCTTAGCCACTGAACCACCACATCCCCTTCAAAGGATTACATTTTATTAAATGGATTTTATTTACTTATTCTGCTTCATATAGTGATTGGTTGTTTGCAAACTACTAGAACATGGACAAAGAAGCAAAGTTCACTTAAAAAGAAATCAGTTTTGCAATAAAATTTATAAACAAGCTTCACTGCAAATATTTTAGTTAAACTCTCTTCCACAGCTGACCACAAAACCCACAAAAATTGTATCCTTGTCACCACTACCCATTAAATCATCCCAATATGCTTCAATATTAGAAATCAGCCACAGGACTAGCCCTCTACTTACTAATAATTTATAAATGCATTCTAAAACTAATCTATAGTTTCTCTACATGGTCTTTACTATCTGCAGATTTCAAAGTCTTACTGCTTGGTATTGTGAATCTGAAGCTTACAGAGTTCCACTAAATATTATTCATTTTTAACATAGCCAATAGCTCAGAGTAAAGAACACCTTCCCTTTCAAACTGGAGAATTATCCAAAGCTTCCAATGCTTTTTGAATTAATAAATTGTCACTCCTTCTTTTCTTTCATAAAAAGAAAAGCAAATAAGTTCCTTGTATCCACTCACAATGTCTCTATTTTGCCAGCTACTAGATCAGTTGACAGTTAGGACCAGATAGCTGCTTCCCTCTGCTAATGGCAGTGTAAAACTGATTTTTTTTTTCCCCTAGAGATCTAGCTAATTTTTTTTTATTAAATTACATCACTGATTACTGAATAGTACGCAAGGTAGCGTAACTGTGGAAAATGTGCAAAGTGGCTGTGTTCACACATCCAACATATTTAATCTTGCATCTCACTTAAGCATTTTTGAATTCATGCAGTATTTTGAAGTCACTAGTCAATCTGTGTTTGCAAAAGTGGCTAAACCGTAAAAATTCCAACCAAGCTTAACACTAATCACTTTATACAAGCACAGTCACTAGGTCCTGGATAAGAATGGTGTGTGAACACAGGCAGGAAAGAATAGTATTCATTAGCCCTTCCAAATGTAAATTCATTTAGTTTATCTTTTATGTAGGTTTATATCCCTTCAGAATCACAGGTGACCCACACAGAACCTAGGATCTTTTTGTTAAGAGTTTTCACATGACAGTTACACACTGACTGTAATAAGGTTTTTTTTCCCCAACATACTGTTAATATTTTGTCATTTGACAGCAGACCAGAAATAGAAAATTGTTTCACTTTTAAAAATGTTATAATCAGCATTAAAACATTGTTTTGAATTCTATTTATTTAACCAGGTTGGTTTTGGCATGTGTAATGTGAATTTAAGAATAAAGCCAATATACTTCCTAATCATACCTAAATTCCCTAAATGGCAAGGGATCTACATCAATTCAGATAAACGGTCTGACCAATTCCTAAATGTACTCTTTCACTTATCTTAATGTCTGCTAAACCTCTGTGATCTCAGACAATGCCTTTAGAGAGAGTCTTTAAACAGTACATTTACTTGTGTTATTTGTCTTAATATTCCAAGACCAGTCTGAGGAACTTACTCAGATGCTTACTAAATCTATTCCTAATGTAACAGATACAGAACTCTTAAGATATTTGGAATCTATCACTTGTACTATATTTTATTTTTGCATTGATAACAGAACACTGGACAACATCTCATTCATTTACAGTGATGTATGTCCAGATTACAAAGTCACCTTTTGTTCTAGCGTGAAGTCTTTTTTTAAAAAAAGCACTGGTTATACATAAATTCAAGAAATATTCACTATTACTTAGGCCACAGAGCAGTGGTGCAATTGAACTGGCTTCACTACCAATTCGATGCATGCACTCTTTGCATGCCAACAGCACTGCTGCACGGCACTTTAAACGACAAATTTTCAGTTCCAGAGGCTTCCCAGCTGTTTGGGAAGGCTGCGGGGGTGTGCAGAATTGGAGGAAATATAGGACAGAAAAGAGCAAGGACAGGTGGGAGGGCCCAAACATCACCAGGAGTGGGTGGGCGGGGCCAAAATTTGTTGTTACTACCAGTACAACAAAACTGGTGTGTACCGGCTGAATTTCACCCCTGCCACAGAGTTCAATCTAAGGCTAAAACCCCATATTCTAATTAATCTGATATACCAACAAATGGAAAGAAACCATAAAATGCAGTGTAATATTAAGCAAAAGAGTTGCTTCAAGGATATCGTTGGGCATACTCAGACAGCTGGTTTACTTTGGTCTTTGCCCAATGACAGTTTATACTGTATGCCAAAAAGACCAAACTACTGTATAAAGTATTCAACCATCAAAGATACTTGATATATTATAGCAGTTTAAAGATCTAATAAAATGATGTTAAAGAGCTGTGAAGTGAGTGCTTTTAATACATAGAACCAGAAAACAAGAGTAATAACCTTTTGATTTTTCCTTCTCAGGTGCTGGTGGTTTCAGTTTCCCATACAGCCTCTAGCAGAATTGATCACAATGCTCCTAAATATCTCTGCAGAAGAGATCCATAAAAAGAACCCCATTGACTGTCCCTCTTTGGGAAGATACAACTACATTCATGTTATGGTTCCGACCGTTTACAGCATTATCTTCATCATTGGTATATTTGGAAACAGCCTGGTTGTGATTATCATCTACTTCTACATGAAGCTGAAAACTGTGGCCAGTGTATTTTTGCTTAATTTAGCCCTGGCAGATCTGTGTTTCCTAATAACTCTACCGTTATGGGCAGCTACAACAGCCATGAAGTACCATTGGCCTTTTGGCAACTGCTTGTGTAAGATCGCTTCAGTTGCAGCAACCTTCAATATGTATGCCAGCGTCTTTCTCTTGACGTGCCTCAGCGTAGATCGTTACTTAACAATAGTGCATCCCATGAAGGCCCGCCTTCGACGCACGATGCTCGTTGCCCGGGTAACTTGCATCATCATCTGGCTGTTGGCAGTCCTTGCCAGCTTGCCTGTTGGGATTCACCGTCGTGCATATGTCCTTGAAAATGAAAACATCACAGTATGTGCTTTTTGGTATGGCACACGCAGGAATTCAACCAACCACATAACCATCAACATTGGATTAGGCCTATCCAAAAATATTCTGGGCTTCTTCATTCCTTTTGTGGTCATTTTAATAAGCTACATATTAATCTGGAAAACTCTAAAAAAGGCCTACCAGTTTCAGAAAAATAACGGCAGAGGTGATGACATCTTTAAGTTGATTGTTGCAATAGTTCTGTTTTTCTTTTTTTCCTGGATTCCTCATCAAATATTTACTTTTATAGATGTGCTGATTCAGGTTGATGTGATTAAGAACTGTGATATTGAAGATATTGTGGATTCAACTATGCCCTTCACGATATGCTTAGCTTACTTTAACAACTGCCTGAATCCTATCTTTTATGGCTTTTGGGGGAAAAACTTTAGAAAATATTTCCTTCAGCTACTCAAATACATCCCTCCAAATGTCAGGCATTCCAGTTTGTCGACAAAGATGACTTCTCTTTCATATCGACCCTCGGAAGACTTAATCCGCTCTACCAGAAAAAAAGGATCTCTAGTTGCTGAGTGATAGTATAGCAGCACATTTTTTTACTGTTAGTTGCTCAATGCTCCTCTTCTGCAGTGTTGGACCATCTGAAATACTTCATCCTTGTGAAAACTGGGGCCTACCTTCATGTTATGAGAAGGAACATCTTAAACAAAGAATGCAGGCCATCATGCCTTCCAGTGTCAGAGCTTGGTGGGAGATAATGTGTGGTAGAACATCTAATCCAACTATATGTAGAAGAACCTCTGAAATTATGTTGTCTTCTACATAGGTGTTATATAAAAGACTTATTTCAGAGTCCTGAATGGAAAAGAAAGGTGTATTTCAAGAAAGTGAAAAACTCCCTACGTAACTATAATCAAATCCTCCCTGTACTACATTTTATTACATACACCCAAATTCTTCAGAGCCTGAAAAGTGCCAGAACTGAATTCATGTATATCAATAATCCCATAAAATTTTGAAATAAGAGTAAAAGTGTAATGAAATGTAGAATAAATCCACATTTAGTTAAAATATTTTGTCCATGTTCAAGTGACACTTGCTACATATATAACTAAATGTACCGTATTCTAAATATAGCACTGTTTCTAAATGTAGTTGAACAAAAAATTCATTCCAAAGTTATTTCCCTCTCTATTAGTTCTTGGCAAAATATATCTGTGGAAAATTTCTGTTTACTTTCTCACAATTTTAACTGCCTTTCAGAAGTACATCACTGCTATTGTTTATTTAGTACAATTCCTTTCAAAATGGGTGTTGATACAGAAAAGTTTTGATAATGCATCCTTTGCTAAACTGGAATCTTCTAGATGATCCAGGTTACAGCTATAATGATTACTGTATTGTCTGCTCAGTGCAATGTATCTGGAAGACACTTTATATGTCATAACCTGCATCTTGACCAATACTGAATTCAGAAGCAAACTGGCAACCAATGCAGCTTGCAGAGCAAAGATTCAGTGTACACCACTCTTGGGTTTCATATAACTACCAGGGTTATCACAATTTGCACCAGCTACAGCTTCTAGATACTTAAGATTCAAGGGAGAGGAAAATCACAGGGCAACTTGATACACAGAAAATTTATCATGTGGTAAATGTGCATTTCAAAATTCTGGGAGATTGAACTCTAAAGTTGCCAAGTTTGACAACCACTACAGTAGAGCCACTAAATATGGTGTGATGCCAAAAAGGCACTCGTCCACCATCCCTATCGACATAGACACATCCGTGTGCACAAATAGACATGCTATATTAATCTTCTATAATATATGAACAAGAGAGTGCCATTAAACTATACCAAAAGATGAACCAAAAGAATACTCAGAGTCTAGAGCATGTGTGTGAAACTCAATCATGTCATGTGCTGGATCATGGCTATCATGATTTATTTTTGCCTTTGCAGAGCCAGGGTAGGCATGGCCTACACGTGGTGTATCCAGCCCACAGGCCACCAGTTTGACAGGCCTGGTCTAGGGCTATGTCAGCAATAAAAAGAAAGAGGTATTGTAGCATATAGAGCCTCTGTTGGGATCAGTAGATATTAAAATCAGATGGATTTATTTTCTAATTGCAAATTAAGCACATGTGCTATCTATAATTCTTTTAGTGTCTATTATCGATCCCAGAGCTCCTAATCGCTATATCTCTGTGTATATATTTTGGATATTTTTAAATCTGTAAAACTTATTCTGTGCAAAGAAAATCATGCAGCTATAATTTTACATTAATTAAAAGTACTCTTGATCATAGTGAAGATTCATATCCAGTATTTTAACTTAGTATCAGATAATGGTCAAAAAACTGCAAGCAAAGAAGACAGGGATTAATAGTCATACCCATTACTGGATTTATCTCTATTTTTTTAACAGAACATACAATCAATGCTTTTAAGGCTATGTAAAACTTGCCGTCTTAGTCTCCAGGTAGTCAATCCTGTATTGCCAAACCGTCAAAGAATATAGATTACTTGTTTAACATTGCTTTAATAGTATATTACAACTTTTCTTTAAGAAAAAAATATATTCTGATAACATTTGCTTTGAAGATAGTAGAAGGATCCTTTATTAACATTTCTTTGGGTGAAAGACCTTTAATTAAAACCTTGTGTTCCTTCACCTGCTATGGTACTAACTCTTCACTATTGGTGATGTTGACTGGAGCTATTAAGAATATAATTTAGCAACATATTTAATAAAAAGATACATTACACTGCCATAAGACATTAAGGTGTAAGTAGAAAAGGAGAATTGTGTTGTCCAAAGCATTCTCTTGCACTCTCCAAACATGAAGGACTCAAATTACATAGAAAACAAGGTAGAATAGTACGTCCAGATGTTCTGCTGGAAAGTCTGAAGGAAAGTAGGATGCATGCATGCATCAATGAAAATAGAACTATTTTCATAAACTGAGACAAAATTTTATTAAAAGTCTTCGATCACATGGCAAGAAGTACTCAATTTCATATGTAAGTGCAGTTGTCCTTTATAATTTCAACTAAATATCTGCATTTGTTTCTTAAAGGACCAATATCAAATTATGCATTTACTTTTACTGTCATCTTCATTTCAGAGTATCATCTTGAAAACATACATCAACCAACACAGGCATACTTTTGGTTTTCAATTATTGTCACATCTATTAAAAACACTTTTTTTTCTGCTGGCAGAATTATTTTTAAATGTTGGCTTGCTGAATTTGTAAATGAAACTATATTTATTTCTATTTATTAATAACAGTACATTATTCTACTCATTTCTTGCCATCATGGATGTAAAGAACTTTCTTGGAAATTTAGTATACATTATAAACATCCACAGAATGGATTAACCTGCAGAAAGGTAGCAATCAGTTGGTGGTACAGAAAACATGCAAAAAGAATTGTATTTTTTATATTAGTGATTCCACAATAGTATATATTTGCAAACACTGATGTTAGAAGTCTGTTGAAAGTATGAATTATCAATGGATTAAATTTCTTTTAACAATTTCACCCTTGCACATACAAAAATGTTCATTGTATCTGAAATTTAGTATTATGTTTGATACATCTAACTTCAAATGCAAACAAATTGTTAATGTTTGTAGTTTGTTGGCTCAGTATGTTGTAGCTAATGTTCACATGCATAGCATAAACAGCCATGTGTATAATATAGATTCTATATCTTACAAAAGCTGTGAAAAATAAAATTGATTTATATTAGTATTTCAAAATACAATTGTTCCCAGATTTCCATTACTATGAATCACTAAGTCCAGAGCCAGCCAATGCTATTTGGAACAACAGTATATTAGGTTCCAAGATGTCATTGAAACTTGACAGAGAATAAAATAGCAGTAGCATTTAGTCTTATTTACTACTCCACAGTGCTTTACAGAACTCTCTGGATAGTTTACAATATCAGCATTATTGCCCCCAACAATCTGGGTCCTCATTTTACTGACCTCAGAAGAGTGGAAGGCTGAGTCAACCTTGAGCCCATCAGAATCAAACTCCAGCTGTGGCCAGAGTTTTTCTGCATATCTTAACCTGGCCAACTTGAAGATGTTGTTGCTGACGAACTCTGGGAGTAAAGTCCACACATTCTCAAATTGACAAGTGAACCTTAATTACAGTAGCTAAAACAAGAAAAGTTAACATTTGTCATGTAATCTCACTCACAGGTATAGTCTGTTACTCTGAAATGCGAGTTTGTATTTTATATCAAATCAAATCAGATCAAATTTTATTCATCACATGCACAGACATACATGGTACGAAATACAGTGAAATGTGTATAAACGTGTGTGTGTGTGTGTGTGCGCCCATTGAGCAAATACTGTTACCAAATGAAGAAGTATAAGACAACTGAGTACACAAGTTTCTGTTCAAGTGAAAAACATCACAGCAAAAACCATAAAAGAAAAAGAAAATATCAGAGAATGGGTTCATGGATTATAGTAGAATATGACTTTATTGATAGTACTTTAAAGTATTCTGTATAACCCCCAGGAAATCCACTGAGTTGATACCGGTTTTCACAGGACCTGAAGTCCTTTTAAATTAATCGTGAGCCTTGATAGAAAACAGAGTCCTATCCTACAGTATCCTTAGTTCTAAAACAGATTATCCATTTAAACCGTCATCTGGGAACTTTTCAGGTTACACATTGTGTATCATGGGGCTTTGCAGCTCATGCTACTTTTGAGAAAGTGATGAAAGCAGCACTGCACTATCACATCTTTTCTCACCTTTTGGACAATTACACCAAGTAATAATATGTACAAAGAGGGCTAGGCTTGCATCACAACAGGACAGCACAGCTTTTGACAGCTTGACCCATTTCACAAACAGGTCCCAGATGCTTCTTACGCTGTTCTGCATATTTTTACTGACTTGCCAAGTAGCATGATTCTTTTTTTTTTTAAGAATTTTTTATTTTAAGACACATACACACACAAAAAAAACACATAACATTAAAAAAAAACAAAAAAGAAACCTAC
>JAEANM010005269.1:0-19806 GCA_017656035.1 Myanophis thanlyinensis
TAATTTTTAATTCTTATTTTTAGGGTCTGGAGTGGCTGCAGAAGCATTTCATTGCATGTTGTACTTTGTATAATTGTACATGTGACAAATAAAATTTGAAATTGAAATTTAAGTTTTTCAATTCCAAAGGAATTGAAACATCAATGAAGATGCAGCCCTGCTACTTATATGTGGATCTATGTAGGGTTATTTTCCATTACACCGTGTACTTTGGGGCATTATAAGAAAATAGAAAGATTGCAAGAACTCCATCTTGCAAAGTTTTATTTTTTCCATTATACCACTGGGAATCAGTGTACCAGACTTCTCCCTGTCTTCTCTGGGGACCATGGAACAGCTAGAACACCAGATATGCTTCTTGAAATAGATGGCAATAAAGATGAAACTGCAGAATAGTTATGTAAACATTCATCCTGACACTATTACTGTACTATAAAAAAACATAAAAGCATCTCCCAATATCTGATTATTATTACCAGTGCCTCATGGGAAAAGCCATTAACTTTTATACAGAAGCATTTTGTTTCCTTATTTTGCTTTTTTTTTGTATTTTACACTGTTACATTGTTGTGTCCTCTTGGTACAACATATATACGGTATTCCTCAACTTACAACCCCAAACTGAACCCAAGATTTTAGTTGCTAAGTAAGACAGTTATAAAGTGAATTTTGCCCCATTTTACCACCTTTCTTGACACAGCTGTTAAATGAATCACTGCAGTTGTTATATTAATAACCTGGATCTAAAGTGAATCTATGATCTGTTGTCACCACAGATCCTAAAAGTAATGTCTGTGGTCACAAGAATACAGTCCAATAATTTTGAAGGGTACCAGGCTGGAGAAGAATGCATTAGATAAAATGATTATGTGACATT
This sequence comes from Myanophis thanlyinensis, assembly GCA_017656035.1. Classification (NCBI taxonomy): domain Eukaryota; kingdom Metazoa; phylum Chordata; class Lepidosauria; order Squamata; family Homalopsidae; genus Myanophis; species Myanophis thanlyinensis. The sequence continues at coordinate 878 of JAEANM010005269.1, forward strand.
ATAGAATGGAATGTTCTTTGTTCTCTATTGGCATATTGAAGAAAAAAAAGCATAATCCAGTACTTATCAATGATGCACCCAACCCAACATTCCACTCTTTTTAAGAAGAGCTATAGCTGTCCTACAACATGGACATTCTAGTTCAGTTTGGACAACCTACTTTTAGAATAGGATCCCTCAACCAGACTGCATTTTTTGTGAATCCCAACAATTTGATTAAGTTAAACAATGGTAAACAGATCTCAAGTTAGAATCCTGCAGACTTCCAACCGGTTTCCATAGCAACGTTATTAGTGCAGAAGATAATTACCCCTACATTTTATTTCTATTTTGCATGTCGAATTAGGAACAGAATACTTTCTTACATCACCCTTAATACAGGTTGGAGAATATGACCTCTGAGTGAGGAACTTGGGGAGATCTAATACCAAACCCCACCACGTGGGTGAACCTTGTTAGGGACTCATCTCAAGGTGTTGCTATTATCCTGCAGGAAATCCGGATCCTTGTCATTCTGGCCCTTTTTTAAAACCTCCAGTTTAGCCTCCAACACAACGTCTGCGCGCACCGGGTACAGCAAAATCGCCCAGACACCACCACCCCAGGCACGCAGCTTCTTCCCTCCTTCTCCCTTCAAGCCGAGTCGCCTCTTAAGTGCCTAGTTTTGGGACGCCCTTGGAAATACCCGAGAGCTCAGGCTCCATCTCTCGAAAAGACCCAGGAAAAGCATCTCGAAAACGCCCGCCGCAAAGCGGGAAGGAAGGGCAAGGCGTTCTCCCGCGACCCTCGAGGATACGCCCGCTTGTACTTCCTGCTCGTGACAGGCGACGCCCCCCCAGCCCCCACCCTCAAAAAGGGACAGGGGGCCGCCCCCGCCCCAGGGACTGTCATCTCCTCCTCTCCTCGGCAGGTAACCCCAGTCGGGCGTCGTCGAGAACGCCGGTAGGCGAGACGGAGTGCTCCGCTTCCCAGGCAACGTTTGAGGCCAAGGACGCAGAGCAGAAGCGGAGGGAAGGTTCCTTCGCCTGCACCGCCCGCCCCTCCTCGCTCTCCACGCGCACACCTGAGGAGGAGGGGGGGTGGGGGTCGGGAGGGCTCGTCGCCGCCCGATCGGAGGGGGAAAGGGCCATGCCTGCCGTCGGCGTACGCAAAAAAGCAAAGCGCAGCGGCTTACACGTACCTGCAGTTCCGGGAAAGGGGGCGGGGCAAAAAAACCTGTTACCGAGAGACGCACCGCCGCTTCTCCTCTTTACTGTTTGGTTTGGGCTTAGCCCGCCCCTTCCGTTCCTCAAAAAAAAAAAAAGTCGAACCCCGTTTCCGGTTCCGGTGACGCGAACGGAGTCAAGCCGGGTGCGTCGGAGAGTTGGCGCTTTCCGCCCTGTTGCTCAATTCGAAAGGGAGGATGCGCCGTGAACGGTGAATGTCGCGGGTGGTGGGGAGGTTCTTCCCGCGCAGCTTGCTGCTCTGGGGCTGAGTGGTGTTTGAAGTTATGCTTGTTTTCTGTAGGGGTGGAATGAGACCTCCATCTTTGACATTCGTTACCTAGAATTGATGCATCGGGGATAGGCGGTAACTTTCCTCTTGGCTGACTTCACGCGGCGTACGAAATCTTGGGCTGCAGAATCTGGACTGCAGAGACACGGTCAGCCGCTAGGCGGCAGCGAAACGCCTGTCTTTTTTACTGCCCTCTGGCGGTCAGCCGCATTTTTGCAGCCCAGAACTGATAAGGTTTAGCTAAAGCAAATCCTAGTTTGCGTAGCCGTGGCTTATTGAATGACTGTCACACTTGCAAATCAGAATACCGTGTAAAGTGAAGCTAGCAAGCGGATTCAGTAATTGTTGGTGAGTTCTGAAAGAACTGGGAATGAAAATTGATGAGTTCGGAGGTACTACTTCACATTGTGTAGCGCCACAAGTTCTTTCTCTGCTCCTGTTTAACATCTACTGACTGCTGGGTGAGGTCCTTTGTAGGCATGCCATGAGGTGCACAACCCAGAGTCTTCTGGACTGTGACTTCTGCTAAATGAGCAGATGGCAGTTGTGGCTAGATAGTCTTTGCCTTTTGCATGACTTAAGATTGTGAGCTAGTTGCATCCATTCCTACACTCAGTAACATGCCTTGGTCACCTCCCACATGGATTACTGTAACACATACTACACTTCTGCCCTTGAGCATCTAGTTTCAGCTGGTACAAAATATAGTGGCATGGGCAGTTACATGTGCCTGTATATCAGCACACATCACACCTCTACTCTGCAAACTACTTTGGTTATCAGCTTACTTTCAGGTTCAATTCAAGATACTGGTAATGGATCAGTAAAGCCCTATATGTCATGAGCTGGGTTATGTGAGGGACCACCCCTCTCCATATCTTTGCTGGAAGGGCACTTTTTGGGTCCTACCCACAAAGGAATGTCACGTAACAGGACCCAGGAGAAAAGTCTTTTCAGCCATTGCACCTGCTCTTTGGAATATCATTCACCCTGAGGTCAGATTAGTCCTGAACATGCTGGCCTTCCCAAGATTCTGAAGACATGACTTTGCCATCTCACCTGGAGATCTGGTAATCTAAGTATGGAGGCTGCAAAGAGGCCGTATGTGGTTTTGCCAAAATAGGATTTGAGCTGGAAAGGTATATTAATATCTCTATTTATGCATAAGTAAAAGAGAAATTTCCCCTGGATACAGGATGAGAGGCCCCTTTAAAGGGAAAAAATCACTTTATATGTTCTCTGTTCCTTCTCTCTGTACTTGTGTTCACTTCCCTCTAACTGCTCCTTATCCCTATCCTTCCTACAGACTATTCCCCTTGCTTTCCTCGATTTTGCAGTTGCATAAGCATTTCACTGCATGTCATATATGTGTCATGTATGTGGGAAATAAAACTTGAACTTGTTCATACATACTGTGTTTGGAATGTGTTCCTCCATTGGTCAGCATAATTTGATTCATCTGTGATATGGTGTGCTTGCTCAGTAACTTTATATGCAGTTCATATCATCCCATAATATTCTCAGCATGATCTTGTTAATGACCAATTACACATTCAGTAGGCCTGAGTTTTCAGATGATTGAACTTCAACTCCTTGGGTAATTCTTGACTCTGGCCAGTTTGGACTGGTCTTTATCAGAATTTCATATTCTTGTGTGTTACTTCAAAAAACTAGATCAAAGGCACTCCTTGTTACTGAAAACAGTTACTCAAAGGGGGGGGGGCGGCTCTCCTATCAAATTGAGTGTGCTCTTCTACAGATTATGCTTTTTTATGGCTTTAAGTGGTTTTTATTTGGGAAGTTTCATCCCCCAAACTGGATAATGGATCTACAGTATATATTGCTTCGTGCACATCCTGTTTCATACTATCTCAGCCTGGAAAATCTTCAGAGAGCTGGGAGCATAGGTTCACTTCTGTAGGGAACAGTCATTATAAATAAACCTTGAGAAAAAGATGTGTATGCAATTTCTGAGGGACTTCAAAAAAATTCTCTTCAACCTTCAAATAACAAAATAGAACAACCACCTTGCTTTAAGTACTTGCGTTTCAGATTCAGAGAATTGACACTTTTACATCTGATATTATACCAATGCTCAAGAGAGAAGGATTTCAGTCTTTTTATCCAGAAACCCATAATATGTGCCAACTGCTTTGAAACTTTCTGAAGCTAAAATACTGCCACAGTTTCCATATAGAAAGTGCAATTTCCATCACTACCTGGCACACTCATGTGACATCACTCTTTATGACAGTATTGCTTAGTCATGGAAATCCCTGTCAAAATTGACATTGTTAACCAAAGACTACCTGTATTCTTTAAAACTGGGAGCCTTTCATTTGGTTGTATAGGATACACCCAACTTGATATTCCAAATTTCCAGGAGATTATTCGAATATATATATCTGAAATATTTAATTTGTATTAATAATCAGTTATTGGCTTAGTGTTCCATAAAGGTCATCTCCAATAACTTTAAAATCTCTGCAGCTTCTAAGGTCAGAAGGGCATCAAGGCTGAGCAGTGTAGAGTTTGAACTGCCATTTCTATGTAAATTATATTCATTTTGTAGAGTTTGATAGTTTTAAAATTATTTAGTAGCTGATTTTGATAATTCTCTTAAATGCCAATAGTAGCCATTATCAAATAAGAATTACTCCAAAGTGTCAGTTTTTAATAAGAAGAAAAATCAAATTCAAATCTTCCCAATAAGGCCAAGGTGTGTCTAGCCGCTATCTTTCTACAAAGACAGTCTATAAGCAGGAATTTCCGCCAGTTATGAGGTATACATCCTTGTAGTATTTGAAATGCATATTACTTCAATATGATGAAAAGATGGATTGTGATATTTTATCTTTTAAGTTTTATCCTTTGTGTTCTTATAAAAATACACAAAAAATACACATAGACAGACACAAGGTATAGTCCTTGACTTATGACCACAATTAGAATCATAATTGAGTCATAGTCAACTTCACCTTTTTATCATGGTTAAGTGAATCACATGGTTGCTAAATGAATTTGTCCACCCCATTGTCTTTTCATATTAGAAGCTGGCTGGGAAGGTCACAAATGGTAATCACATGACTCAGATGTTTCAACCATTATAAATACAAACAGGTTGCCAAGCAACCAAATTCTGATCAGCTGACTATGGAAATACTGTGATGGTCATAAGAGTGAAGACCAGCTGGAAATAACTTTTGTCAGTACTGTTGCAACTTTGAATGGTTTAAACGAATGATTGTATTTTGAGGACTATATGTAAAAAGAAAGAAGTTAAATGTTTGAATGTAATTATGCTGATAGTCCTTGTTTAGGAACTACCACCGGAACCAGCAACTTGGTTGGAAGCAATTGCTAAGTGAAACTGACTGCACTTACGATTGTACTTCATCTTTCCTTTGCTTTACAGATCTGTGAAAGTTATAAATGCGAAGAATGGTAACAAAATTACTTTTTTTATCACTCTCATAACTCTGAATGCTTGCTTAAACAAGGACTACTGTAATGGTAATGCCAGCAAATCAAGCAAAGCAATTCATCTGTCATTTTTGCTTCTAACACATATGTAGCTATCTAGAATATATTCAGTAAAGAACCTATAATAGTGTCATTTATCTAGAAGTTAGCATAGAAGAGAAAAGGGAAAGGCTTCATGGTTAAGATATGCTTTCTAAATGTTCCAAAAACAGTATATATAACATTTAAAGTATGTATGCATTCCACTGTACATTTTAGCATATTATGCTGTGCAGTATATATAATTTACTTTTATATTAATAATTGTTAAAAACTATTTTTCTCATCTCATATGTGAAAAAATATTAATAGAAAATAATCAAGAAAACACATTTATAAAATATATGATGCAGCTTTTTCCTAGAAAATACCAATAAAATAGAATATGTACAAATTACGTAGTTGGCGGGGGTTTTTTGAATGCCATCTTTCAAAAAAATATATTTCTTTGACATTAAGAATACGTAACTAAAAGATATTATTAAGTTCTCTGTTATTCCTTATCTTCTGAAGTAAGAGAAGGTGGTGTGAGATAATTTTTTTGTAATTTCTCTAGCATCACTCTTTCTTCCTCTTTCAGAGTTTCTTTCTCTTTCATCTCCCATCTGAAATTAAATATATGAGATATTTATGTTAGCCACACTGGAATAAAAAAATATTGTTATTCATTATATGGAAACATTACAATTGTTAGGTTATAACTGAACATACAATTTTCTTATATTTTTGCACAACCATTTTTTTTTACAAATCTAACACACTGATATGTACTTAAAAACAGTCTTAGAATATTCCACTCTGTAAATTTCTCTTATTATGTTCAGGTTCTCTTCTGAATAGTAGCTTACAGAGCTACTACTGAAAATTATAAAAGGAATGTAAACAAAATAGACCAGAATTTGTTCCTCTGTGCTTTGGTGCCTGTCAGCAAACAAATAATAGATTCTGAGCTCTCTAACTCTGCCCTAGGAGCCTCTTATCTATACAGTAATTACAGACAGGAGAGATGTCTTAGACACTTATGTCTCAATATAGAGAGGAGGATATATAAATAGTAAAAAACTTCCATCCGTACATTTCTTTGCTGAGTTGCCATTATTAAGCAAAGGTTACTCATTCCAGAATCAGCCAGCTTAGATACTCTGCACAGGAGTCAGCTAAGTATCCATGTTTAGCATTATTATTCTGCACACTGCTCGACTTCACTTGCTTCTGACCTTTGCAATGTTAGCTACACCAGCATAGTTGCGAGAGATATAATCTTCTGGGTACTCATTTTATCAATTTATTAATAATGCATATATTTTCTCACTTATTTAATTCGTTGCTGTCAGGGCAGAACAACAAAGAAATACTTGTATATAACCTGCCAGACTTCTCCTGGGCAAGCTGGATTAAACAGATAGAAGAATACAAAAATACAAGATGGAATAATTTCTGATTTATGAAGAAGACACTAAATAGCCCATTACAAAAGAACTTCAGTGACTGCTTTGTTTCAAGTTCTGTTTATACTGCAGTGTTCAATTTTGTGCTCCTTTCTCCAGCCTGCTCTATGTTTAGAGCTTGAAGTAACACTCTCTCTTGGGTGGAAGGGACAATTTCCACCTGTCTATTATTTTGGTAATGGACAGACTTGGAATCAGACCATGTGCATTTATTTACTTATTTTAATAAATGTATTAAATATATTTGATTTATTTATCAAATTAAATTAAAATTTTATGCTGCCCATCTTCCCTACAAGGTGACTCTGAGCATTTGACTACATGAAAACTAGATTTCACACAAATATCTTGTATATTATGGTGATTTAGAGTAAAAGGTACTTGTTCAATGAACCCATGAAAATTGGGGAAAGGATGCAACAAAAGCAGCAAATAATAAAGTCAGAAAATGCAGACAGATACGTCACATATCTTCAATAATTTCACATGAAATACATTAACTTAACAGGCAGAATTCTTTTTCTGCCCCATAGTGTATCACAAAGAATGAATCCCGCACGTTGAATAACCATAATATGAATTTATGACTCAGGTGTTTTGAGATCACAAATTTAATTTGAAGTATTTATCTTAATAAGATAAGTTTCCTGTTTTACATATAACATAAACTATAAATAAAACATTGAAAAAATATAACATTTAAATATTTGTGATATTATTAGTATGTAACACAAATATGGCACTGAACTACTCTGTTTACCCACTTAAAAATAATCATAAGAGAGTTCAATTCAGTAAGAGCTCCATCTTCAGTAACAGTTTTCTATACTTGCTAAAAATGTATATCACTACTTAAATGATAAAAATTTGATTCTAAAATAAAAATCTAGGTATATCAAGTATAATTTGCATGCTTCTTAGATGTAATTGCATTACTATGTTTAAAGAAATCCAGAAACATAAGAAACTCAGATGCCAAGAAGTTATTTTAATTTGCATAAAAAGAAGAACTTAGTATTGAAAGCTCCAGAGATGTCCACAGCAGAAATGTCTTTATTAGCATATCCAAAATATATTACACTATTTTGGCAGCATCAGCTGGCAAAATCTGAACACATACCAGCTCAAGTTAGATGAATCTGTTCATTTTAAAATTCTGGCTCTGTGAGCTGAACTGCCAGCTTTCAATTTATATTATTCTAAATTAACAACAATGTGACTTTCAGATAAATATATTAAATCTACAACTGGCACATACCTTATTTGGGATTACATTAGCATGTTCAAAGATTAAATTAAATTTGCTGTCCAAATAAGTAATAATTTGGTCCAAATCTTAGTGACAATATGGAATTCTTGGTTTATGATTAAAAGAACAATCATAACTCTGACAATTTATCCCAGGCTATTTTATTTTCATACAAATTGTAGAATTAATTTTGTCATAATTTATAGGCATGTACATATGCCTAAATCTTGTACTCATACGAATCAGATAAAACATCATGAGGTTGGGTGGAATTACATTCTGTAATTATTTTCTTTTATGGTTAAAGAACAAAATCATGTTCTATATGCTGCACATATGTGAATACTGTAAATATCAATACTATGTGAAAAACAGAGAAATGGAAAATGAATTATAAGAGATGTTCAAATCAATATTCTTATCCGTATAGACTGTATCGTTAAAGATTTATCTGGATATACATAGGTTGTAGTTCTGAAAATTTAATAACTCATATATATATTTGCGATTAAAGGGCGAAGAACACTTAAATTTGACATACTAATATAGAATAAAGATTGAAGGATTTTTTGAACAATGAATTTATTTAATTTGAAGAGTGTTTGCCTCTACAGATAGATTACGCTTAAAGGTTATTATAAAAGAGTAGTAAGTTTAACTTGCCAAGATTGAGCATGATCTGAAGGTGGATTTAAGAATAACAGGCTACAAGAATGATATGTAAAAAGATGCTATGCTAGTGTGGCAATCCAGTGTGGCAATATCTAGAACTAGGTAAAATATAAGGGACCAAGATGATGTCTAATCTGTGCAGTATAGATGTATTGATAGATATTGATATATTGTCTGTGATCATTACATCTGTTGTCAGACTTTAAGGCTATATGTTTTTTGCCATTTCTGTATAACCTGCAATTGTTCATTTCATTTTTCCCTATCAAAGTAGATACCTTAATCTTTAGCAATTTTTTAGATCCATACAATTCAGATTTCATAAAACCTAACATTTTCTGCAAAACTTTCAACCTCTCAGATAACACACATTATCATCTGCATGCAAAAGTACACAGCTATTCACATCCTCAACCAATCCACATCTGATATTACTACCAATTGTCTTGTGTATTTATTTATAAATACATTACTGAGAGGATACACATAGCGTCTGATTCTTTGTCCAGTGTTGAACCATTTGAAAATATTTAATTTCTTCCCTGCATATGCTTTACTTCCATCATATTCAGCCTATATATGGAATATATATTGAATGAAGCAGGATTGAAAGAATATAAACTTTTAAAATTAGTTTTAAATTTAGAGGAAGAAATGTAACCTGTGATATGCTGAATAGATGCTATTCTAATAGATAAAAATACAAAGCTACATTAAGGAGTACTGTAGAAAAAATAGGACTTATGTTAAATATAAAGAAAAACAAACTAATAACAACAGATAGAGCAACCAAGCTTAGTGAAGATACCGAATTAGTAGGTAGCTTTTGCCTTTTAGGATCAACATTAAAGGAACTGGAGGGTCAAGAAATACACCAGAGACTAGTACATGGTAAGCTAAAACTGAAGGCTTTGAAAAAGATATTCAGATGCTGTGATGTGTATATATCTACAAAGCTCAGAATCATGCAGGCAACCAAGAAAAATCATTGAACAAATTAATAAATGCCGAATTCTAAATAAAGATTAAATAAAGATAACTAATAAATATAGGGTTTTTTTCTTGTAAAATCTCCATCTTTTCTCCTTTGGAGTTTGTATTAATTTTCTGTATTAATTTTTTTTTAATTAATGTAGAGTTCTCATTCAAGACACAAATCAGCTCAAATTATCCTACTTCAGACATACAACGTAAAAACCTACCACACTGGAGAAGGCTCTTGCAGGGAAAACTGAAAGGAACATGGGATGGACTAAATTACCAAGATGATGATACACTATTGGATGATATAAAAGACCAGACTGGAGACTGATCCTCCTGGAGAAAATCTATCTATCTGGCTGTAACAAGCCACTAACTTGATGCGCATAATCAATACAAATGCTTTACTTCCATCACGTAGTATTCCTCTCACATAACCAACCTTTACTTCAATATTCATACATACAAATCTATAATTCAAGTCTATTTACTTTTTTCTCTAAATCACCATAGTCAACTTTCTTTCTCAGTCTCACAGTTTTTGAGGATATAATTTTTGAATTGATACAATTCAAAACAATCCATTGTTACTACTGTTAAGAAACTAATTCCCATATCATTTTTGTAGTCATCTTTGCTATATTTTCTTTATAAGAGTATATTCCAATTCTGAATTCCAATGATAGATTCCCAATCCCACACGCACAAATACATTAAAGAAACTGAAAGCCATCCCATAGGTAAAATGTCAAGAGTTTGTTGCAATCCAGCCAGCACACAATAAAATAATTCAGCAGGGTTCAATTATATATAAGAAATTTATTTATATACAATATAACACAGAATGCATGTATACAATACCCATGCAGGTTTTTCCAATGTGGTAGAGAGAAGAAGCAAGTACAAAATGGAAGCACAAAATGGAAGCAAGAAATGGAAGCAAACAATGCCATTGCACTCTAGCTCTAATATATAGAACAGTTAAACTAAGCTATGCCCAGGCTCCAGACTGCCTCTTGTGGTTCACACAGCAACTACTATGTTTCACTTACCAAACAGTCCCCATTGGCCAACCTGTTGCTATGCCTATTCCAGTTTATGAATACTCATACACTTGACACAAATCGCACCCACATATATTTTAGCATGCTTCCATTTGGATTAATTACTTCTGAAAACCTACTATTTGTCAATGTTCTTGAAGCATTTATTAATTTCACCATTTGGGAGGGGGCATTAATATTGATAGCATTTGTTTCAATTCTGTTCTTTAATATATCACTACTATTCCACACAAATATCCAGACTACAATCTCATGACCAGATATGCCCATACATACATATTTATTTCTCCTAAACATTTAGTCGTTTTAGTCAATCAAGGATTTCACATTGCACTTTTCAGTAAAATAGGAAAAATGAATTAAATTATCTGCCTTTGCCTTTGCTATAGCCATGTGTCATACAGAATTCACTGCTAAGAGCAAAAGATCAGGCACAAAACTCTTTTGCATGTTATCTGAGTATAATTTTAATTTCTTATATTTGTTTTTTTCAGCTAAGAGTGATTACATCCACAATAAGTATATTTTACTAGGTACATTCATTTGTATGTTTTGATATAGAAAGACTACATTAACACCCATCCTCAAAAGCTGAAATAATTTAAAACAATGTATTAGCAGGAATTTTACTAATAGACACCTGAAAAAAACTTCATAAGATTGTCCATAGACAGAAATATCCAGCAGACCTTCTTGAACCCTTCTTGTGATTAATTAGAAAACCTGTCTTACATATTTTTCTCTCAGGTGTAATAACCTTGTTAGACTTTGTCATTAAGAACTGATAAATAAATGCTTGCTTAAGCATAAATAACTTGACAGCAGTAGCAAACAGTGATGATCATGGTTTTATACAAGATACCTGTGGTTTCATTTTTAACTTATAGGATCAAACAGTATAGATTATATATTATAAAATAATTTCTAAAATAACAAATCTAGCTTTAACTTGCTAGTAAAAACATCTAAAGAACAGCACTAAAACTATTATAAGATAAAACATTTCAGAATATTATTTCTGTATTGTTTCTTTCAAAAACAAAATTATACCTTTTGATTACAAAAAGTATAGAGTTTTTTCCATTTTCCCTACTTTTCCTGAAAAAACTTTGCTCGATCTGAAGTTAAATTGTTTCATAAATTTCACACTAATTCCTAATGGAAGCCCTAAGATCAAAGGATTTCTTCTGAGGATTTCTGATGGAGGAAATCCATATATTCCGATCAGCCCATGGAAAGAGGATTCATGAGGCTTGTACATGGCACACCACAGTATCTATATTTATCAATGGGCATGGCTGGTCATTATCTAGCTTCTATTTGTGTTCTATGGTTATAGTGGCCTTGGGGGAAATATTTTAAATACTAAAGCCTGCTGATCATAGGTCCATTCCTTTCCAATTCAGTCCTGAACATGCAATAGACATTATTACATTTATACAACTATGCTTTTTAGTCAATTAATCCAAAAGTTTCTTGCAACTTTTCCAACTCATTCTTCATTTCTGAGTTATCTGTAAATATTGTACCACACACAAGGTAATTTTTTGTGTGTCCTCCCAAAAAATGACCAAATTCCTGAGGGGTTTCATAAAGGAAATTTCTTCTTTGCTTATTTGATAGCATTGTCACAGCTTTAAGGGATAGTGATTGCAGCTTCAGTGGCTTGGATCTGTTTCAGTTTCAAGACATTGCAAAAACTTCATGGTCCCTATTAAATCCACACAGCTTATAGTGTTCCCTCCAGGTTATCTGGTTGTTTCACTGTTGCTTGGCAGACTATATCTTCAGAAATATACTTGAAGCAGTTTAGCTGCAGATCATAATGTTTCTCAGAATGGAAAGCCTCAGTAGGTAGCAAGGTAATCCAAGGAAAGTGGTCACAACAGGAGAACTGCATTTTATTAATCTATCATGTGACAGCCATATCTGAATTAATACTTGAATTCAAATATACATATTCTGATCTGACCAGAAGTGACAACAAAAATGCACATGTTACTAGAAGATCATGCTTCCAAAATACTCAGTAGAAACCGCTCGCTTATTGAGAAGACAGACTCTCATTTTAAATTCATTTCATTGGAATATATTAAAGAATATCTCAAGCCATTTAAGATCTACCAAGTTTCATGCAGTAGAAAAATTATATATATAAATGAATGTCCAGGCAGCTTATCTGAGACACTAGTGGATAGCTAACAGAGAAAAATCTTTTCATTCAGATGATTTTCTTTAATTTGTCATCAAGAAGGGGTTCTTGACACTTGGACAAATTTGGTTAAATAAGAATTTACTGATATCTCTTATGTTTCCCTAACAAATGAGAAGACAGTAGATGTTGTCATGATATTGTGATTTTGGGGGTTGCTGTATGCATTTCCCAGCTCGTTTCTGATTATTGCCAAGATAGTTCAAGGTAAAAATTTTCTCTGTGATTTGTTTTACTTGGACCTGAAAGACTTGGAGCAAGAAATCTTTCTGGAAGTTATCTATCAAACAGACAATATCTTTCTAAGGTAGACCTAGAATTGCTACAACTCAATAAATGGAAATTAAAAGATTAAGGCTACCATAGAACGGTCTGCCTCAGGCTGTAATAAGATTTCTTTGCATTAACACATCCAGCCATCCGTAACATTTGCAAAAATATTTCAATTCAACTATTTGAAAACCCAATGTCTTTCAATTTAACTTCAATTTGAATTTAATTGGGACTTCGTCAATACTTCTAGAAACCAACATTACTTTTGAAAACATTGACAAAATCTGCATTAAATTCTAACCTGAAAGATGCCCACATCCACTAGAAATATTTCCATTGCATGCTAAAAGATTATTTTGGTCAAGCCATTGAGCCACTGCAGCAATACAGAACACTAGAAAAAGAAAACAAAACTGCTTATACAATGTGTTTCTAACAAAATGGATAGCCACACAAAACATAAATAAATTGACAGACCCATGAGCCAAGAGGAAAACCAAGAGTAATCTATAACAACCTGAAGACTGCAGCAACCATTTTGTATGACACAGAGACAGAAATCTACAGAACACTTCCATGAACACCAACTAGCAGTCAGAGAACACAATGAAAACTCCTTAATTTTATAACACATAGACCGACAGAACCATAATTTCAACTGGGAAACTGTCATTATCCTAGACAAAACTAAATCTAAAAGCTCTAGAGACTTGGCATTCAGACAAATCAGTCATCAGTAGAAAGACAGAAATAAATCATATATCAACTGGGACCAGAAGTCTTCCAAGCTTTCAGACTTGTGCTGGAGTCTATCCTCAGGGAACTTCTCTTTACTGGAATATGTGCTTTGGGGTATTCTACAAGTCATATTTGGGTGGTGTCTTCTTTTTGGCTGATTGGTGTATTGATGATTGGTGATTGGCTGTTGTTTCCTTGTGCTGCCAAGCCCTTGGCTCCTAAATATCTGATAAGCACTCCTGTTGAATGACAAGGGACGCATTTCCCAGACAGTCAGGAAATTTCAATCATTTTCCTGACTATCTTTGTACCTTCATGGCCAACAGACTTAATAGCTGGGAAATTAAATTTATGTCCTTGTTCATTGCAATGTGAGGCTACCAATGAGTTCAGGTCTCCTTTTCTGACATGAACATTTATTGCAAACACACATTCTTGCAATAAATCATATTTATCATTCAAATAAGACAATTAAAAAGAGCTAAGAAGGAAACAAAAAGATTAGAAATGCATCATTTTCAGCACCCAATACCTAGATAACCAGGGATGAACATCCTGCAAACAATTAAGGAAAAATACTTCGAACTACCAAGGAGAGAACTACACCCTACTAAAATTGATATATAAACAGGCAGCAAACTCCACACGGATCAGTTTATCTAGTTGGGTAATGAAACATCAGCAGAGAGCCCTAAGAACTACACAAACCCAATTCTGAAAGAAAATTCAGAGCAGTGAAGGATTGGAGCACAGCAGAGCCCTGGAAATTAGCCGAGACTTTTGGGGAAAGAAAAGTTGCTGAAAATTAGCCAGCACAGAAGAAAGAATCTTAATATACAATAGTTTTTGCTACCTTAATGATTTTGAAAGACAGCTAGGCAAAAGCCTTAATGTTGTAAGGATGATTATCTATCTACATACATAACCTGTATGTGCAAGTAAATGTAAACGAGCTATTTTAAGGAATAGTATCTTGCTGTGCTACTGTAGGTGTTCCATGTGACACATAAGTGAAAATTGGTACCAAGGGAGGGGAATTCCAGCACAGATTGACTATAATAAACTGATGGCAAACAAAATTTGCTTCTTATCTGAGGGTTTATTGAAATTCTATTAAGATTACAGTGGTGACTCCACTCTAACCTGTTTTGTGGTGTAATGATCCAATAAAGAAGTAGCTGTGTGGCAATTACACTCATCCAAGCATCATAGGTGCTAGAACATCATGTTGCAGCAGAATACAAACAGATTAAAATGGCTGAATACCGTTAACAATTCTGAGCAAATTACTTGTGCTTACTTTCCATACTATAGTAATCTGTACTAACTTGACCATGCAGGCTCTTTACAACAGGAAGACACTGGGACATTTCTTAGCAACTTTCCCCAATTAGGGCACTCATTTCTCTGTGAAACCCACTGAGAAATCAATGTTACTGAGTGTGGATGTCTCTGGACAGTTTGTGGCAGAACTCACTGAGGAGTTCAAGAAGAAGCAGATATATTATAATGTGGAATCATTAGTAATAGTTGTTGACCATGTCCTATTGATCTTGGGGTTTGCTCATTGCAGTTATAGAACTCAATATATACTAAGAACTGAGAATCCAGAATAATTTCTAACATACAAGAAAATGTTTAATCATTTTACTAGTGTTTTGGAATATATACTGTTATGGGGAACAGTAAAATATACCTTTTTATTTGGAATGACCAAGGAGCTCGGCTCAGAAATCTTACCAGATAACTCTAATGAGGCATCGGAAATAACAGAAATTAGCAGCAAATATTAAAAGAGTTGTTGTACAATACCAAATTCATTAAGTATGCCTTCCTCCACCAATTTATCTTATAGATCTGTGTGCTCTTCCTTGTGTAATGAGTTTGTTCTTACAAGAACTAAAGCTATCAGCGGGAACCATGAGATCTACAGTACCTCATCAAAATTAATTTTAATAAGGAAGAATCTGAATTCATAACTGAGCAAGTTTATATTACTAAGGTTTGTCACACAGTCATGATCAGATTGGATTTGGCATTTTTATCCACCTATTGAGTTCTTTCGAAGGATCTGGGATAGGTAGATGTGGATATTTTATGGTGTTAAGGATGTTGGCTGTTTCAAGTAAAGCTGCTCCAGTTGTTTTGGGATTACTCCCAAGGTGCCTATTACTATTGCTATTACGTTTGCTTTTTCTTTTTGCCACAGTCATTCTATTTCTATTTTCAATTCAATTTCAGATTTTATTTGTCACATGCACAATTATACAAAGTACAACATGCAGTGAAATGCTTCAGGCCTTTGTATCCTCCCCAATAAAGTGGCTTATATAACTATATTCATGATTATACCATGTTAAACTGGCAGCCTGCAGACTAAAGTAAATCAACCAACTCCTGGGCCATGGACCAATACCGATCCATGTCCTGTTAGGAACTGGACTGCGCAAGCAACAGGTGAGCGAGTGAAGCTTCACCTGCACATGCGTGGGCTCTAGATTTCATTTGAAACCATGCCCCCTAGTCCATGGAAAAATTGTATTCTGTGAAACTGGTCCCTGGTGCCAGAAGCATTGAGGACTGCTGACATATGGGATCCTTTTCCTTCAGTTTGTGACCCCTGCCTTCAAAATTACTCAAAGGAAGAATGGGAAGGGGGTGGGAGGGGGAAACAACCAAAGTTTATTCACTTCTGACAAGGAGACTAATATAGTGTTATCGCTTTCCTCTATCCCCAAAAGGTACGTCTGCTGGATTAGCCTTCCCAAGGGAAATTCTTAGATGCTTTTGATAGCAGTACAAGAAAAACCTCTGTAGGAAGAGGGAAACCCATCTTTGCATATTTTTTCTTTTTGATAAAATATCCCAATCTGTATGGGATTTGACTTACTACTTTGGATCAACAGCTAGTAGCTCTTAACTATTCTGCTCTTTAAGCAATTGGATTTGAAAACCTTCTTCAAGAGTTTAGCTTAATTCCCTCTTCAGAGCTCTGAGACCCTCGGGGGATAATGGCTGTCAGTCACAGCTTCAATAATTTCCTCTCAGTGTCCTAGCTGTGGAATCTGAGGAGCCATGCTCTTACTGTATATTCGTATCACTCCCACTGTACATAAGGAGCGCAAATCAGGAAGACTATCAACAGTTGGAAAAAACAGGTGTGGAGATAAGTTAAGTCCAATAGTGATATACAATTGTCAGTGGGTTTTCTGATTTAATTTCTTCTACTTCAAACTTTCCACCTCAATGGAGTAAAATATAAGACATAAGGAAACAGAATCAAACAAAGAAAATGTTTGTTTTTTCTACAAAGAAAATTTTATATATTTGGCCTAAGCCTGCCTCTAAAAGAATGTTTAAAACTTCTTTTTAGTTTTTTTTATCTATGCATATTATGAGGTATTTATTTCTTAGGATCTAATTTCTATGGGACTTTTTTGTATGATAGCTCATGGTTAGTTAAATGGAGAACATTTTAGTCCTAAGAGTCCATTCTCCTTTTAACTAGCCTTATCACCCATTAACCACCCAATAAATGTAGAATACAAATTATTCAGGGGACTCAAATAAGAATCATAGTGTCTAATCCTTTTTGCCTGAGCGTTGCATCCATTCTGTTTTTATTTTAAGACTTCTCCTGGCTTGGTGAACCTGGTCCATTTTTGCTGTCAGTGTCATTGCATACCAGTTCATTCATGTCAGTGAAATCTGAGACAATGTTCTCCTCCCTATCCTGTAAAGGAGAAGTAGGGAATGTCAGAATATTGCCCTCAGCAATCTGGGTCCTCATTTTACTGACCTCGGAAGGATGGAAGGCTGAGTCAACCTTGAACCAGTGAGACGAACTGCCGAATTGCTGGCAGCCAGTAGAATTAGCCTGAGGTATTGCAGTCACTCACTGAGCTACCACAAAGAATCTCATAGATTTCCTCTTTGTTCAGAACAATTAAATATTGTCAATTTTCACAGGAGAGTATTTAGAAGGAACAAGCAAAATTGCCTGGGAATTTTCATTCATTTTTAAAGAGGCTGAAGCAGTCTCTGAGTAATCTTGTCTCACTGCTACATCTCCAAATCTGCTTTCTCTTCTTTCTTTGTCAGCAAATCATGTTGTGGTTGTCTTCTTCACAATCATTTTCCTTTCCTCCCAAGTCCTGTGCTTACCTGTTCTTTTTCTCTTCTGACTTTTTTCAGTGACTCTCCCTTGCCAATGCATAGCCACTGCAATATTTCTTTTATGTTCCACTGCCCCTTTCCTGTCCCCATTACCCTTAACAAGTTCAGTCCAAGTATTCAGCTCTCTTCTTTGTTTCAGACTTAGGATTCAGTTTTCCAAAGATCCCCTTCCCAGGATACAATTCTTTTCTCCATTCTGGCTCTTCCTGCACATGTAGGATTCAGTTATCAAGGCCAATAAGTAACTTCTTATGACAAATTTGAAAAGCAATTTGAAACTCTGTTAAAAATGAATAACTAATAAAGGTTGAATTAACACTTTGTGTCCATGCAACATAAATCTGTTTTCTACTTGTGAAAGATGTGTTTTTCCAAAAGAAAACAACATCAAGTTTGGATATAACATAAAGTTAAATATAACATAATTTATGCAACTTATGAAAAACATTTAGATCAAACTAGGTGACCATATAAACAAACCCCAGCAAAAAAATTCAGAGTTAAGATAAAACAGGAAGTACCATACAACTATGGAAATGTCTAGGATGGATACACTAAAAATAATAATTGTATTACAATATTCTATGTACAAAATGTTTTATATATGATTCAAAAGATACTATGCATAATATTTAGTACAAACTTAAAATTCAGAGCATTTTCTGTTTGTATATGGATACAACATTATATTAACATTTGTCTGAATGAAAACAAAACAGGTTTCTTACATATTGGAAAATTACACATATCCCTAAACTGCAAAGTCAATGAAACATATCCACCAAGGGCTTTAAGTAAAGCTAATTGGTCTATGTTTGCATATGGATACAACATAACATTTGTCTGAATGAAAACAAACCAGGTTTGCTACATATTGGAAAATTATACATATTCCTAAACTGGGGTATCAGTGAAACATACCCACCAAGGACTTTAAGTAAAGGTAATTGCTCTATGTGTTTACAATTGCTTAATTACTTTACTTTGTCCAAAAAGGTCATTAAAATAATTTTGAGACAGAATCAAGTTTAAGGATTAACTTTATGCTGTATATTCTAAGTAAGTCCCATTTAGCACATTTAATAAATGTAAAAGCTCAC
>JAEANM010005270.1:0-16488 GCA_017656035.1 Myanophis thanlyinensis
TAATATAAGAGATGATGGGCTAAAATGCTAAATTGTTTAGCACTAAATTATTAAGTGATGCATCCCTAAGGTATTAAAGGATATGAAATGCAGAGCAGGTGTGTCTTCTTACAAGATCTTGATCACTAGTTTAAGTGCACACTGATAACAAATGCACTTTGGAGACAAAATAGCATTAGTAATATTTTTGCTGCATGATAGCTGGATGTCATAATGACTAAAAGCTTTTCCTTGACAATGAAATATTCCCTTATTTCTTGAGGAAGCCTTTTAAAACTTGGCTCCCAATGGACTCTAAGCATAGAAATAAATACAACAGATAGAGATTGTATATGCATACACATATAATCACAGTTTAGATTAGAAATTGTGTAATAATGTAGATGGATCGTGAGAAAACTTTCTGCTTCAAACGAAAATAAAGCATTATTAACATGAAATATTAATTTAATCTAGTGGAAGTCTTGATGGGAAAGCATAAAGTACAAACAAGGACCTAATACAAAAGCCACTATGCCATGGTTCATGGACAACTACCTCTGAGGAAGTATTACAGGTAGTTTTCATTTACTGACCACTCCTTCAGTGACTGTTCAAAATTATGAAACTATAAAATAATTGTATGGCCATTTTATGACCCTTTATAACCTTTGCAGCAACCCTCAGTCATAATTGCCATTACAGTCAGTACACATTGTCTTGTGCTTGACCTGTGGCTCCCCACCACCCTTTCCTCTGTTGAAAGTAGAGTGATTGAAGAGAAAGGGATTTCAAGAAAGAAAGCTGTTTGTTCTTCTATACATTAAAGCAGTGTTTCTCAACCTTGGCGACTTTAAGATTTTTGGACTTCAATTCCCAGAATTCCCCAGCCAGCAAAGCTGGCTGGGGAAGTCCAGGAATTCAACTCTGAACAGCTCAAAGTTGACTCAGCCTTCCATCCTTCCTAGGTTGGTAAATTATGACTGTATCTTATACAATGAAGCTTCATTTGGTGAAAAATGTAGCTTGACAGATGTATACTGTATGTTGTTGTATATTCAAGACTATTGCTATATGAGCTTCATTGGCTGTGCTTTCCTAATCCAGTCTTGTGTTAACGAGCCAGTTTGATATAATGGTTAAGGCATCAGGCTAGAAACCAGGGGACTTTGAGTTCTAATCCTGCTTTATGGACAAAACTGACCAGATTATCTTGGGCAGTCCTTCTCTCTCAACCCTAGGAAGAGGAAGACAAGAATAAATCACCTTTGAAAAATCTTGCCAAGAAAAATGAAGGGTCTCATCTGGACACACACCAGGAATGGCACAGACGTAAACCTCCGTGTGTTTTAAATAATATCAAATATGACTTGGAAGCTCTTCAGATGAAATGAATGCAGCAAAATATACTTTTTTTTTCATTTTACAAGGGTTGGATTAAAGACTAGGATGATGGATTGAGGCAGCTGTATTTGTGCCCCATTTTGCAGGCCACATACCCCTCCACCCCACTATAAAGGAAGATTATCTGATGAATTTTTAAAACTCATATACTGCACATGATAAACATGAAATTTTGTTAGCGTGATTTTTAAAGTTTTCTTTCAAGTTAGCAAGATGGATGTGTATAGAATTGTATAAAAATATAGTGCTCAAATCGATGGAGAAATAGATGGGTCATTTGTGCATGAATCTCAAATAGTAGGAAACTATAAAATATAACATATAGTTAACATGATGAAATCTAGACACTGTAATGAAACGTTGTGCATAGTACAACACATTGGGAAGCCAACGGTTGCTATTAAAATAAAATTAAAAATCTATTAATGCCATAAACCAACTTAAAAGTTCTCTTTCCATTCCAAATTACAAACCATGAAACCTTCACAGTGCTCATTTGAATGATAAAAATGAAGGAATATATTAGTGCAGGTTAAGATCAGTGTAGCATCTGGCTAGAGAAGCTCTAGAGAATTATAAAATTTCATGCTTTCATAATAAAAGGATGAAAGATTTGGTGGAAGACTTGTGAAAGTTAAAATAAATGAATGTGAAGGAGCCGTAGCAGCTTGATATGACAGAATCCAAGGATAGAAAGACCAAAGGCATAGTTGGGAGGGGGGGAAGGATTAAGAGGCCCAAATTAAATGCTACATTAATATGACTTATACATTAATAGAAATTCACAGAAGGTAAATGAATTCTGCTTGGTAGTTGCAGAAAAAATATTTTTAGAGCTTATTATTTTTGTCTCCCCAGCTGTTGCAAATGCGAAGGTAAATTATTAAACAAGAGGCACTTTTAAACATGTCATAGTTTTAATCACCCATATAGTGAATAACTCTTCTTTCTCTCAAATTCTTTCTCTCAATTCCAAAGAAATTATTTCTAAAATTATACTTGAACATGTGGATTCATAGTGAGCTTCCAATGAGCTGAGTTAAAAGAGACATTTAAAGTATAGGAAATGGAAAATTGGTGTAACCACTAGTAGGTACACCAGAACATTATTGATATCTTCAGAAAGCAAACTTAAACAGCAAGTAGAACTTAAGCTTGCAGAGGAAATGAGAAACAAAGATGTTTCTTTGTCTGCAATACAAGGAAGAAAAGGAACTAAGTGAGCTAGGAGATGATCCAAGAGACTGACAGGTGAAAGGGGGAGCACAGGACTTTTCAACACATTTTCTCTTTTGGTCTTCTCTAGAAAACCAAGCTATGTTCAAATGGGTATAAGCAAAACAATTGGTAAAATAAGACAATCAAAGGCAAATAAAGAGATGGCATGGAGCATCTGAGTAGCTTGATAAATTCATCTCTAGGACCAGACCAATAACATTGGAGTTTAGGTTTCAAGGACTTGAACCACTCTACTCAATTGTAGGTGTTTGCAGATATCATCTCAAAGTCTGTTTGTCTATTCGTTGAGAATTCATGGAAGATTGGTTTGGGACAAGGAATGGAGAAAGGCACAAGGAGGAGGAGGAGGTGGAGGAGGAAGAAGAACCTAGGTAATTACAAAGTTTTTGAAGAGGTTTCTTGGATGAGAAGCGAAATATCTTCAAAGAAAAAACAGAAAGTCCAGTTACTTCATGAAAAAGCACCTTTGGAACAACCATGACCTGGATGACTGAGAATCTCCATAGACATCTGGACCAGTTTAATAAGTAGTGAGTGAACAGATGCCATGGCTTTACAAAAGAAGAAAATCATTTTTCAAATTTTTTATTTTTTATATTTTTATATTATATTTTTAATTGTGCATTTATTGTTAATAAATGCACAATTAACACAGTATTTTTTTAAAAAAATAAAAATTATTGATCTATAATATAGACCCTACCTAAAAGAAATGAAAAACGTATGTTAAGGAAAAAAAAGAAAAAAGAAAAAAACAACAGTCATTGGTTTACTAATGAACACAGTAATATAATCAGTACAAAATATTGTGAAATATCACAAAATCTCTGGTCTAGTAAAACATGACATTGCATCCTTTGATTATGAGACTGGCTGGGAAATTTTGGGAATTGAAATCATCTTAAAGTTGCTAAGATTGAAAAATGCTAGTCTAGATTTTGCAATTACTACCTTAATTTAGCTCAGCAATTGTAATCATTGCACCATTAATGTTTCTTTCTTTTAAATCAATGAAGTTACATATTGAAAAACAAAGATGTTTTAAAGATGAAGTGGAACTAAAATAATTTTGTGAGCACTTCCATGTAATTTTCTAGGCAACATTGTAGAGATGTTTGGCCACTGATTCTTCTGGAATGTTCTTCCAACCTTTCAGGTGAGCCTCAGTGATCTTCCATGAATGCATTTTGCTTTCTTCAGATTAGATGCACTCAAAAATAACAGAGTACGATCAGTACAATGACGTTTTGGCTTGGTCCATGTTTTTAGAAACTCTTTTCAAATTATTCCAAAAATGGTTCATTCCAAAAGTTAGTCAATAATGATGCAGCCTCAAAATACTAATACTTGATTTGGGGGTAGGTAATATTTCAGTGTACATAGATTATTGACCCACAAAGAAGAAAATAAAAGCAGATATCAATAAAACATGAATATTGAAAGAAAGCAAACCTCAAAGATAATTCTGTTCATAAAACCTACAGATATCTGTTCTGAAAGAAGATAAAACAATCCAGCTTTATAGGTAAGGGGACCAATAATTCAGAATGAACAAATGAAGCTCAAACCTAAATCATACCCTTTGTACTTTGGGAAATATAGAAAGTATTAGACATTTAGCTGTGTAATATTTGCAGTTGGATGGGTTCAACACAGCTGAATTATGAGAGAAGCGAGACCTTCTTCAAATTTCAGTCAGGGTTTTTGCTACTGCAAAATTCAATGCCCATTGCTAAGTTACCTTGCAACTGAGACAGTCTTCAAAGGACTATCTCAGAACTGCCACTTCACACCTGTGGCCTGCAATTGTTCAGTACCAGTTTGCCATGAACCCTGGAGTTCAATTGAATACTCCTAGAATCCCTAACTGGCTGGGGAATTCTGGGAGCTGAAGGCCATGTATCTTCAAGTTTCCAAAGTTGAATGGAAAATAAAATAAATAATGCAAACTATATTATCTAAATAACCTTTCAAAGTCCCTGGGAGCAGTACTGTGGGTAATTATCAAGGACAGTCACAAAGGGAGTGGTCCTTGGTTATCACAGCTTTAACACCCTGTCCTTACACAGAGGGTAGTAGCCAAATAGAGATGGAAAGTGGGTCACCAGGTGATCTTTCCTCTATTCTGCATCATGAAAGAAACATTTTTGTCAGATGATGATGATCCAACATTCACATGAAGTGAGAACTAGACCTGCTCAGCAGCTCTTTACATACATGATGTACTTCGAGATTCTTTGAGATATGTCTTAGAATTCATTGATAAGCTTAACCTGACATTAGTAAAAAAAATATTTTTTTGTAAAATTTATTACTCTATATTTCTTTGGCAGTGTCATTGGGTAAACTATAGCATCTGTCTTTCCCATGTATCTTTAGATAGATACATATCTGAATAAATGGCAATTCAGTAACATAAGCCTAATTTGAAAGCATTGTCCAAATTACAAGAGAAAGATATGTTTTGAGGGCTCACTGAAACCCACAGAATAATTACATCCTCTGATTTCCCTGAACTTTAGCTGTTTCATGCTCCCTTTAAGTCCTCTAAAACTATATCAGAGGATTTCACAAAGACAAGAGCTCTTTGGCAAGTAGTGATAAGTCACGCACCATTGTAAATATCATCAAACTTAAATTCAGGTTTGAACTGTTCAGAATAGCTTATGAATGTGGCACTCTCTCAACTGAGCTCCATATATGGATACCCCAGAAATGTATACCAAGTAAACATCTTTGTACTTAGAGTTTCATAGTCACCCTGCACTTGAGTAATTTAAATGACACATCCCAAGTTGAAAGATATTTAACTGCCTTCATCTAATGGTTATTTCAATTCTCAGTAAAATAGGATATTTTGGAGCTCACCCCCAGGTCATCTGATTCCTGATACAAATGATTTCTAATTGTTCATCTTGTCTTTGCTTTCTACTGGGTTTTCTTTTAGTTTTTGACTTGTTTGTAGGCCTAGATAATTTTGATTTAGTGTTCTTTTTAAAAAAAAAATGCCAAGCTTGCAATACAGTGGAATATTTCTGTTCAGCATTTTACATACAAATTGAATAATAAAGGGGCGATGCCTTTCATGTAGCACAGCAAAGTCCATAATAAGAAGTGCCCATCATTAACAGAGTGTGTTCTTCCTTCTTCCCTGAGACCAAAGCTCGCACATCAATCTGGCCATTTCTAATGAGTTATAGAATAATGCTACATAGTCCAGACTTGCTGTCAGCCACTGCCTAATGGGTTTAGAGCAAGAAACGATCCTTCATTAATTTACTCATTGAGATGCAGGTAATTAAACCAAGGTCATTTCAAGGACTGGCAAGAGGAAAAGCAGCGGAGTTAAAGGCAGTACAAGCCTTGGATTCTAGAAGTCTTTTACTTTAATTTTTAGCTGCAACCTTTTTGAAGCTGTTCAGAAAATCCATTCCGATTTTAAGAATAGGCTTTATCTTACATAACCAGGAATAACTTTTTGGACAACATCACATTTAAGATGTAAAACTAATGAAAAGAAATAGATGCAGGTTGATGTTGGTTCCTTTTAAAGCAGTAGGGAAGCATGTTTTAACATAAATGTGTCAAATAAATTAGAAAGGTTAACTCTGTTTTTAGCATTTTTTTTTAAAAAGTGCAGATAGGCACCAAAATGTCTTTCTGTCAAACAAATTCCCTCCAAACATATTCAGATTTACAGATTAACAGAGTTGGAAGGAACCTTGTAGGTCATCTAGTCCAACCTCTTTCCCAAGCAGGAGACTCTACACCATTTCTGTCAAATATCAGTTCAGTCTCTTCTTGAAAGTTTCAGGTGATAAAGCTCCCACAACTTCTGAAGGCAACTTCTGTTCCATTGGTTGATTGTTCTCACTGTCAGAAAATTTCCAGGTTCACTCTCTCCTTGATCAGTTTCCATCCATGATTTCTTGTCTGGCCTACAGGTGCTTTGGAAAATAGCTTGACCCCTTCCTCTCTGTGGCAGCCCCTCAAATATTGGAAAATTGCTATCATGTCTTCCTGGTCCTTCTCTTCACTAGACTACCATGCCCAGTTGCTGTAACAGTTCTTCATATGTTTTAGCCTCCAGTCCCTTCATCATCCTGGTTTCTCTTCATTTCCCATTAACCACAAAGAAAATGGTTTTGGAAGCCATCATAGCTAAATGGAAGCAGATTGGGAAAACCTGTCCCATGCCATGTAAAGCAAAAAATTAAGTATGATCAGGTATAGATGCATATTAGAAACAAGCCCAAGTATGCTTGAATAGTTTAGCATAATTCAGAAGGATATTTATATATATGCATATACTGTATATGCAAAATATTTTTCATCAAAAACTACAGCCTTCAAATACTTGAAGGTTTGTCACAGGGAAGAGGGTGTGGTCATAATGGCTACCTCAACTTATGTAGTATATTGATTGTCTCAGGTCTAATATCCTATATTTAGACACATCGACAAACAGACTCATCAGAGTGGGTCTGATATGAATTTGAATAACAGAGTTGGAGGGGACCTTGGAGGTCTTCTAGTCCATCTCACTGCTTAGGCAGAAAATCCTACACCACTTCTAATAAATGGTTATCCACTTTCTTCTTAAAAACTTCCAGTGTTGGAGCATCCACAACTTCTAGAGGCCAGTTGTTCCACTGATTAATTGTTCTAACGGTCAGGAAATTTCTCCTTAATTCTAAGTTGCTTCTCTCCTTGATTAGTTTCCACCCATTGCTTCTTGTCCTACTCTCTGGTGTTTTGGAGAATAATTTGACCCCCTTCTTCTTTGTGGAAGTCCCTCAAATATTGGAATACTGCTATCATGTCACCCCTAGTCCTTCCTTTCATCAAACTAGACATATCCAGTTCCAGCAACCGTTCTTTATATGTTTTAGCCTCCAGTCCCCTAATCATCTTTGTTGCTCTTTTCTGCACTCTTTCTAGAGTCTCAACATCTTTTTTACATCATGACGACCAAAACTGGATGCAATATTCCAAGTGTGGCTTTACCAAGGCATTATAAAATGGTATTAACACTTCACGTGATCTTGATTCTATCCCTCAGCCTAGAACTGTGTTAGGTGTGGATTTCAATTCAATTCAATTCAAACCCTAACCCTAATCTTTGTTTCATAACTAGCTACTACAAATAGTCCTCCACTTACAACCATTCACTTAGCGACCATTCAAAAGTTACCATGCACTGAAAAGAGTGACTTACAACCCATCCTTACACTTACAACCATCACAGAATCCCCAGGTGACATGATCAGAATTCACATGCTTAGCATCTGGCATGTATTCACAATGGCTGCAGCATTCTTGGGTCATCTGATCACTGTTTGCAACCTTCCCAGATTGGCTTCTGACAAGCAAATCAATGGGAGAAGATGGATTTGCTTAATGACTGCATGATTTACTTAATAACTGCACTTATTCTCTTAACCACCATGGCAAAAAAAGAAGAAGAAGAAGCTTGTAAAAATCAGATGGGACTCACCTAACTACTGCCTTGCTTAGAAATGGAATTATTGGTCTCATTTGTACATAAATCAAGAACTACCTGTAGTGTCTTATGACTCTTATGCTTAATTCAGCACAGATTTAGGAATGTTAATACCTTCCGTACACTTTTGCCCAGTTATCCAATACCTAAAACACTTAGTGATGTCTCTGCTATCAATTTCTACCCACAACTGCTTGTTCAATTGCAGATTCCTTTTTTGACTCCAGTGTATCAGAGATTTTCCTGCTTAATCTCATGGATGAGTATATGTTTGCTCTTGAAAAAAAATCTTATTCAATTTATATCCAGCCTATTATCTTAATTTATTAAAACGAAGGTTTGCCATATTGTAATTTGTTTATGATAAAATCACTTATTTGATCACAAACAATATATTTTCTGTTGTAACTCTGGTACTTTATTTGGTGTAAGCAAATGAACTGGGACAGAAAAGTAAACTAGTAGGAATAAAGTAGTAAATTAGGAACAAGTTTTGAAAATAAAATCTTCCTGCATTTCTGTGAGACTAAAAGATGTTGGAGCACATAAAGTCATAGAATGTTGTCCAAGTACTTAAAATGTAGCCAATTCATCCTATGGGTTTTTAACAGATCAATAATCAATTAAATCTGCATGCACTTGCTTGTGAAGGAAACAAATGTACTTTTTAATTTGTTTTTGTTTTAGATTATTTATCCTTTGCAGCAAGTGCAAAGAGGTTTGTTTTGTAAATATTTATATTTATTTCTAATCTAGATTATTCAAGAATTGTATTTAATACAATTCATTGACCTCTGATTAGCTTCTTTCTTTCTGTTTCATATATTATGTGCTTTCTGACAGTAATTCCCAAGCTGCATGCCATTCCATGCTAAAATCTCACAAGAGGATGCTACTGTGCTGAAAAAAAAATCAATAAAGGTGCAAACCTATTGTGTTTTAGGAACCATGACCCTGTTGTATTTTCCATCCTGGCCTTGGAGACTGTCTCTTTCTGAATCTGCATCAGCCTGACTGAAGAAAGTCACCAAAGCAAACCACAAGATGGAATGTACCATGCCAAATCTGAGTAAATGTAAGGCAGCCTTCAAATATTTTTCCTTCTTGATGCATGGGGAAAGTACAACTTTTTGAAGGGGCCACAATAGCCACAGATGTAGGAATCATTAGAGCATTTTAAATCCATAGGTGTAATGGAATGTGATAATGACCTTGGATGGCAGATGGGAAGGCGAGAGAAGAGATTCTGCAAGACATTCTATTTATTTTGATTTTATTTTTTATTTGATCAAGATTTATATATCGCCCCCTCTTCCAGGGGACTCGGGGCAGTGTACAGCCAGATAAAAACACATACATGAACAATCTAAAATCCAATTAAAATTATTTAAATAAGGCTGATTAAGATTAAAATTAAGCAATTAAATTTGACATTTAAGATCAACTATTAAAATAAGTAAATTTGAATTTAAAAATTTAAAATTACAAGAGAAACAATTTAAAATTTAAACCCTAATGTATTCTAGTAAATGGTCAGATAAAAGTGAGAGGAGCCCACAACTGACCAACAGGCAGAGGAAAAAAAATTATCTACCCTAATGTAGATAGTGGGAAATTTGTACTTTCACACTTGAAAAATTCTGTTCAAGTGGCCTTACAATAAAGTAACATTAGCTCATAATTCTAGCAATTGTCTAATCTTTTTGGGAAGGTATCAATAGGATTACTCTGCCTTAAAATTATTTTTCTCCCAAAATAGTTCTTCAGGAGTGTGATGGGATGTGAAGGAGAAGGCACTTAGAAAAGTTGACATTAGCACTTCAGTTTCCCAGGGAAGAGAGAGCATATTCCAGAAAGGGCCCCCAGACTGCGCAGTCCTGAACTGATGGTTAAGGTGAGGAGAGGAAATGGTTCAGGATAACCCCATTCTAGAATCTTCCATGGTATATTCGTTAGGTTAGAAGGTTATAGCTTTAGTTTGGCAAGACTGTCTATTAAGTGTAAGCAAAGAAAGAAATGGACTTGAATAGATTTCACTGTATCATCTCTTGGCCCTTACATGGAGATTGAATTGTGCTGGATTTCCTCCTTAAGTTTTTTTTTTTAAAGCTAGCATTAAAAGGAGATTTCCATTTCCAAATTAATCAAGAAGGTTCTCCTTCCATTGCTTAAACTAGGAGGGTCAGTGAAGGAGAATTCAGTTTTAGTAGTGTCAAATGCCAGGTCACCAAACCCACGGCTTTATCAGATACGAAGTTAGTTCAAGAAAGAAAAAGTGAGAACTGTTCATTTTTAAAAGATGTTATGTTTTTGAGATCTGGTCTCTGGAAGTATTCTCTTAGTCCTTGGGAAAAAAAAACCCCTGCACATAATATTCGCTGACATTTTCTACCCTTACCATGCCTGCTATTAATTCTGCTTGAAATAAAGGAGTTCAGCCACTGTGATATTTCTATGTCAAAGGATGCAGACATTCAGTATATAAGTGGACATGAGATAACGATTGGTTTCTTCATTGCAAAGCAAATGGGAAAAAAAAGAAAAGAAATCCCTTTTGGTGCAGCTGGTTATTGATGTATATATTCATAAAAAGTATGAATCAAAGTTTAGAATTTTTGGCCTGCATTTGGGGTTTATCTCTCCTACTTATTTTTACCCCATCCTCTAAATCATTTGCAGAATAAAAATGGGTGCCATTAGCTCCTGTTTTGAGAAGAAGACAACCCAGAATTAATGAAAGCCTCAGGGAAGAGCTTACTTCACACCATTCAAAATGAGATTTTTGAATTATGGCATCAAGATATATTTAAGGGTGGGAAGGGACACTAATTCTTTGGAAAATACATCAGAGCGAAAAGAATATTATTCAATTGTACTAGTAAGGGGGAAGGGGCACACTGACAGAATTAAAATGTTGCTGTTCTCCCCCCCCCCCGCCCCTCCCTTACTATGTACAACACAGAAGAACAATCATTTATTAAACTAATCATTCCCAGGTCTCTTTCTTTCCAAACTTCTTAGTTATGCCTCTGCCAGAATTCCTTGACAAGTATTGCCTTTGGCTGGTTGATAATTTTGGGAATTTCAGGATCAATAATTAGGCTGGCTAGGGAATTCTGGGAGTTGAAGTCTACACATCTTCAAGTTGCCAACAATTAGAAACACTGTAGTGGGGAATGCCAGATGATGAAAAATGCACTTAATGATCATGAGTAGATCTGGTTGTAGTTTTCTAAATTTCATGTGCAACAGCTGCCATTTTAACTAAATTAAACCATATTACTTCCTCTTTAAAACTTTGCAGGAGCAGATGAAAAACCTTGATATCCCCTGACTCAGGGGTGTCAAACTGGTGGCCCGTGGGCCGAATGCATCATGCGCAGGCCACACCCACCCAGCTCAGTGAAGGGGAAAAACGTTGTGCTACATCATGTGATGGCAACATGATGCCATGAGTTTAACACCTGTGCCCTAACTTGTAGAAATTGTCAAGCTGTGGAAGTGCAAGTGTTTGGGTGGCTCTACAATATAAACTTATACAGATATGTCAGATCTCTTTTTGAAAGACAACCCTCTCTTTTCCAAGTATAAATCCCTAAAGTAGAAAGAAGAAGGCCTCAAAGGTATCCATCAATAGTTGGCTAGACAACACATTCAACAGTTAGACTCATGGGCCATGGGCCTTTCCTAGTATAAGGAGATATAACTTCAATTTCTATTTAAAACATTACAGTTATTTTCAATCTCAGTATGTTAATTACGTACTCTTTACGTAATTTTTTAATTATGTATTCTTTTTTTCCACTGCACATATTGAATGAGTGAATGTTAACCTGGCAAAAAAGATATGTTGATCATGAAATGATTGAATAAAGCAATCTGGATCCACCAAGTTAAAAACTTGTAACAGGTTGTAGAAGGGGAAAAATAATGATTTGAAAGATTAGAACAGCCTTCAGAGTTCTTATCATAGCCAATACTTTGAAAGCAATACATATAAAAAGGTAATACACAATGGAAATTCTATACAATGAGCTTAATAAATTTCCTTGACTCTGTTTAATTTTTAGGCATCTTTTCATCAGAACTCCTAAGTGTACATCCTGGCTGATTCTAGTTTTTGTATTTTGAAGTTCTAATCACAAACAAACCCCTAGTTCACTCTTTGATGGAATAGAATAGAATTCTTTATTGGTCAAGTGTGATTGGACACACAAAGAATTTGTCTTCGGTGCATATGCTCACAGTGTACATTAAAGGAAACAGTACATTCGTCAGGAATCATAAGATACAACACTTAATGATAGTCATGGGGTACAGATAGGCAGTCCAATCATATTAGGAGACAATAATATAAATCATAAGGGTACAAGCAACAAGTTATAGTCATAGTGGCATGGGTGGGTAGGTGATGGAATGATGAGAATAATAGTAATGCAGACTTAATAAATAGTTAGACAGTGTTGAGGGAATTATTTGTTTAGCAGAGTGATGGCATTTAGGAAAAGCTGTTCTTGTGTCTAGTTGTCCTTGTGTGCAGTGCCCTATAGCATCTTTTTGAGGGTAGGAGTTAAAACAGTTTATGTCCAGGATGTGACTGGTCCCTAAATATTTTCCCAGTCCTCTTTTTGACTTGTGCAGTATGCAGGTCCTTGATGGAAGGCAGGTTGGTAGTAATTGTTTTCTCTGCAGTTTCCTCTGTAGTCTGTGTCTATCTTGTTGGGTTGCAGAACCAAACCAGTCAGTTATGATATGATTTCTTTTCACTATTATTCCAACATTGTAATTCTTTTTGTTTAACAATCCCTTGTTTCATCCCAGTGAAGATACAATGGTCTTCAGGTATTATGAAAGAAAACAAAGGAAATATGATTCCTTAGATGTTTTAGCTTTATGGTTTGCTATAAGTTTTGTCCTTGGAAAGGCAATTTATTCACTAAATAAAACAATTAGTGTTAACTCTCTAGAGCAAGAGGGGCAAAATTCAAACTGTATAGATGCTATTTCAATTCATTTTTCCAGCTTGACTTCTGAAGGGATATTGAGACTTAAAAGCTTTTAGTGATTTTGTTCACACTTCAGTTAGTATAATAAACACATTGTGATTTTAGGTTGTTTTTATTGAAGTGTTGCTCAAATCCAAACTCAAGGATTGTGTCCAGTTCTGCACATAGAAGGATATGAACAAACCAGAACAAATTCTGATAATTAAAATGAGAATGATCTTAAAGATCATAAACTAAATTGAATGAAGAGAGAGTGAGAGGATTGGATAATTTTTAGCCTTGAGAAAAGATGTTTTGAACTGAAGAAATGGAAAAGATTGCACACAGAATGTGAAAGTTTGTTTTCCATCGTTGCAAAATACAAGGCACAAAATAATAGCTCTATGTCAAATTGATAGGCTGATTTTTCCCTGCACATGTTGAGACAGAAGATGGACAGCTGGTTGACATGGGTGTTCTAAATTGGATTCCTTAATTGAGAAAGGAGTTGTACTTGATGACCCTTTCCAACTCCATGACTGTGATTTTATGACTCCATAAAATCCATCTGATGTATGTTCAGTCAATATAATGAAGTGTTTCAAAGATAATGCAACTTTTCACAATTTAGAGCCCTCTAAATTTGTTGTGATTTCACCCCTAGACTTCATAGCTTACCAGACTGGCTGAGAATTCTGGCAATATAATTCCCTGTCTATATGTGCTTGCTGGGGATGTAAGGAACTGAAATCACAACATATTTGGGGTGATCCTAGATGGGGAAACATAATAGTTGGAACATAGAAACAAAAGGAGTAAGCAATACCTAGAATACACATTTGCCATCTTTCTGGATAAATAATGTTATACAAAATGTAGAAAGACAAGTGGGATAAATTGCAAGATCATCTAAATCAGTATTTCCTAATCTTGACAATTTGAAGATATGTGGACTTCAATTACCTGAAGGCTGGTTTAGGAATTTGGAGAGATGAACTTCATAACAATCTTCCAATATCTGAGAGGTTATCACAGAGAAAAGGGGGGGGGGTGTTTCAACCATTTTCCAAAGCACCTGAGGACAGGACAAGAAATAACAGATGGAAGTTTATCAAAGAGAGATCCAATCTAGACTTAAGGAAAACATTCCTGACAGTGAGAACAATTAATCAGTGGAGTGGCGTTGCCTCCAGAAGTTGGGGGTGCTTCAATCACTGGAGATTTCTAAGGAGACATTTGTCCAGAATGGTATACAGCAATGGTGGCAAACCTTTTACATCACCAAGTGCCGGCCTTTGTGCCAGAAGGGCACGCCAAACCATCCCACAAAACATGCACAGTCCGCTGGCTCTGCATCCTGTTCTTGCACACTGTTGTGTGCCAGCCAGCTGGCTTTCGCCATGCAGGAGTGCTGAAATCCAGAAATGCAGCATCCCAGCACAGTGTGCATGCATGTGTGATGAACAGCTGGCTGGCTGGCATGCATGCGCACACTGGAAACAGGACGTTTGGCTCTTGGAGCACACATATGTGGTGGGACGCTGCACTTCCGGGTTTCGGCAATCCCGTGTGGTGAAAGCCAGCTGGCTGGTACGCAACGGTGCACAAGAATGGGATGCGGAGCCACCTGGCTGGCATGGACGGTGCTCAAGAATGGTATGAGGAGCCAGCAGGGCTGTATGGGGCATATGGGATGGTTTGGCATGCCAGAGAGCTCGCAGGACTGTTTGGTGTGTTGTTTCTGGCACACATTCCATAGGTTTGCCAACACGGGTATACAGTCTCCTGCTTGAAGAGGGGTAAGACTAGAACAATGTCCCTTCCAACTTCGTTTTTCTGCATTCTGTAGATTGCCAAGGATGAGAAACAGTGATCTGGATTAGAACTTGGTAGGTACATATCACTTAACCTGCCACTGTTAGGAGATGACATAACATTTGGGCATTCTACCTAAGCCTGAATGTCTATAAATGTAAGATGATTCCTGTGCAGCTACTCCAGTTCATTATCTTTACTGTTTGAGACTTTTCAATGGAATGCAAAACTATGGCAGTGGAGCAATTTTGCTTGACAGCACACACATCTGGTTGTAGGGAGCAAAATCTCCAACATGTTCTTCTTGACCTGGTCTACTAGCTTAAAGGAGGAAATCAGCCCTTAGGAATTAAATTAATATGTTAGTATAACTTTAATATTGTGCAAAAATGGCCTCTAAACCTGCAGCATTATTTATTGTTTCAAGTGGGATTACAACTGCCTTAAATAAATTACTTCCAAAGTATAGAATCTGATAGTACACTGAGGTTCAGCCTGGCATTTTGCAGTTGGCTTTCGAGAGCAGCTTTGCTTGCTGAAACCCCACCCACCACCCCCTCAATTGGCAATGGGGTGCACCTCCCACTGAGATACACCTTGTAATTGAAAGCATAATTGAGCCAATTTTCTGTAATCTACTAAACACAGCAAAGCAAAATATGTGGTGCTTCATAGGGGCTTTGAAACAAAATCTTTCCCATGTTTCCTTCCGTACAAATGCTTTCATTCTATCCTTTCCTCGGCTAAAGTGCCATTAGAAGTAGCTTTCATTTTAAAATTCTGTTTTATAAACATTGTGAGTGAAGGTATACTTGTAAAATCCAATTACAATCCTCCACTTTTTCCCCTCAATGTGAATTTTCTGATGAATCAGCTGGGAATTGCTTCCTTTCCCCATTAGCAATGTTAGCAATAATAGGATTGCATTTGCATTTCCTCCTTGGGATTATGAGAGTTTACTTTCTGGGTAAAAGAAACACCCAATAAAGGATGCAATTCATTAAGAAGTACTCCAGTGCATGTCACAATGAAATTAATCATATTCCTTTCCCCAATTTCCCATTCTTTTCAGGGGGCTTATATGAGAAAATAGACTGGAACACACTGTAGAATTTATAGTTCTGGAAAGTTTTATGCTTTCTATTTTTTTTTAAATAATGTCTGGATAAGAACATTACTGTCTCAGTGGTATCGTGTCTGATAATCTGGAAGTGTGCAATACATAAAACTCTTCACATTGAATGGAAAGGTTTAAATCCATTTATAAAAGCCACACTTACAACTGTAGAAAGATGGATGAGAAAAAGCCCCCTAAATTTTAAGCAGTAAAGTAAAAATAATAATAATGATATGCTGAATATGTTAATTTCTGTGCATGCTTTCGCCTACCATAGGAGAGAACTCCAAAATGGATGAGTTAGAATGGGCTGTTAAGATCAAACTCCTGTTTATCCAATTTCCAATTTGATTTTGTATCCAAAATCAAAACACATCCAAGGTGCAGCTGTCTAATCTGCCTATGCATTCATCTGAGAATGAGATGGGCAGGATCAAAATTTGAAA
>JAEANM010005271.1:0-19804 GCA_017656035.1 Myanophis thanlyinensis
TTAAAATCTGGATTAAATCAGTTCTTACTTTGGGTTCATGAAATGGCACCATTGCATCGCATCCTATTCTGGCCCGGGCCCCTCTGTCAAATTTTAGAAACCATTGTGGCCTGCGAAAAGTTTGCCCACCCCTGGGTTAATCAAACAGTTTCACGACAAGCACCCCCAGAAACCTAAGGGACCTCCAGGGGAAGAAAGAGGAGGCTAGACTGAACATTAACTAACCTATTTGTGATTTCTTTTCTTTTCAGGAGTCCTTTTCAATTAAGGCCATTTTTAGATGTTAGTGTTGCCACATTGGAGATGAGGGATAGGGAGAAGGAGAGGGGGAATAGAGATAGCAGGGCATCAGAAGCCAAAACAAAATAATTTCTCCTATGAACCAAGGATATTCTAATAGCTGGCTGGAGACAGGAGAAGGAGAGAAGTAACCAGGCAACTAGTTAGCACCTATATTGGACAATATGATTTATTGTTTGGGGAAAAGGGAAACTTTTACTTTTTAATTAGGTGAAAACTGCAGGAACTGTCAGAGTTGGTTTTCACCAGTCTGTGCCAATATGATATCTCCAAATAAAACTGTTCTTTGAGGAATCTACCTGCCTCAGAGTTCTGTTTTCTCTGGGTATATTACTTAGAACATGACAGTCTAAGTTTGATATTGCCTCTTTCTTAAGGCTGAAAGAGAGTGATTGGCCCAAGTCATCTAGTTGACTTGGTATCTAAGGCAAGACTAAAACTCACAGATTCCTCATTTTTTGCCGGTGTCTTAACAATTACACCAAACTGGCTCTATTAGTCTCTAAGGTGATCACAAAACTATAGAAACAATAACTATATTGAAATATGCCAAATTCCAGATAGCAGTGCTCAAAATTAATTGGTTGATGATCTGTGCTATAAATTAGATTTAAAGAGCTCCTAATTATTAGAGAGCTCTGTAATTTCATAGAGTTTTCCACATATTACCCTTTTATCTTATCCTATACTTACCTAATTTTAAATCATATAACTTTTATATCTTTTAGTTTTTCAATTGTTTATGATTTAGATTTTTGCTCTTTGTGCTTTTTTAAATAACTGTACTCCACCTTCTTTGCTATGATCTTGATCATAATAAATATTTAGTACTTAATGCATCTCAACACAGTATATATCTGTGTAGTTTGCTGACCAAATTATAAGGGCTAATGAAGACTTCTGAAGCATTCTCCCTACCCATTTGGATGCTGTTAGTTGTCTAACAGATGCCTTTTCTGTTATAAGTAAGGAAGGAGCTGCACAGATCTGGTTGGAAGCGATGATCCTTTATTGAGTCCATGGTAATATCTGAATCTTCTGCAGGCAAGCAGCTCCCTTTATACGGGAGCTGACAGTCTGCAGCCAATACAATCAAAGGAAATTCCTGCGGCTCACATGGACCAGATAGAAAACTTCATCTGAGCAGGCACAGACACAACACCCCTCCCTGCCTGGCTGGCACCAACCATTCTCCTGACTCATACTACATGTGTACTCACTGAGATAGGATGGATGGCGGTGCGCCCTTTCAAATCTGCGCATGCCTGGCCTCACTTCTGTTGCATCTTCATTGGAACTGGTCATAAATGGAGTCCTCATTGTCTCCACACCCTAGTCCTCTCTTTGGTTATAACTCCCAGCACTGCAATGAGCAAGCCTCATAATTCAATATATTGGGGGCTGCCAAGCTAGGAAATATTTCTTCAAAGAAAATGTGCTCCATTTTGTCAGTTCTCCCAAAAATCACATGTGGTTGGTAGTTTTACATCATCAATAAAAGGAACCTTTCTTTCCAGCCTCCATTTTATGTCCAGTTCCTTTCTCCTGACTTGGAAGTGGACCTGGATATTTCTTCTAACAATTTGGCACCTGAAGATGGGACTCCAATCTAACCTGACTAATGGACCGGACCCAGGTAAGCTTCCACCTTGCAGGCAGCAGACCCATTGTGTCTGTTGTTCCCCCAGACCGTGGCTATTTGGAGAAATTGTAGTAAAGGGAGTTTTGAGCTCAAAGGCTGCTTGGAAAGAAGGTGAGTACCTCTAAAATTTAATTTTAAAAGCCCAGGAGGGGAAAGAAAGTATGTGTGTGTGTGAATGCACTCGAGGAAAAATCACATCTCTGCCGCCTCCCTCTGCTCCCTCTGTGTCTTTCCTAACCACAGAAAGATCTGTTCTACCAACAGAGCAGAGGTGAAATTCAGCAGGTTCTAGCAGGTTCGCTAGAACTGGTAATAAATTTTCTAAGCAGTTCGGAGAACCGGTTGTTAGAAGAAATCTCTTTGTTTTTTCCACTTTACAGGGTTAATCCTGTCAGGAAGGCAGGAAAAAAATATTCTGGTGTTATTTCTAGCCTAATCTTTTTGCCCTGCTTACAAAAACTGCCCACCCAGTCACATGACCACCCAGCCACGCCTACCAAGCCACGCCCACAGAAATAGCAGTAAAAAAAAAATTGAATTCCACCATTGGAACAGAGCCTGGAAAGTATGGGGGCAGGCCAGAGCACAGGATCTTATGTTAAGAAAGGAAGACAGCGTATGGGAAGGGGCTGATAGGCAAGTGAGAGCTTCACTCTTCGGCAATTGGCTAAGGATCACTGAGCAGACCCCTAATGTGGAAAGAAGGTACATACTGTGAGCAATTTCAACAGATAGAGTCTTTCTTCCCAGACCGTTTGCCTGAAAAATTGAGGCATTGATCACAGGATAGAAGGTACCTTCACCTCTCGGGGGCAGTATAGTACCACAGATTGTGAGGGACCCAAGTAAAAGAAAAGACAGAGAAGTCTTTGAGTCTCATCACGGATGGTGGGAAGAGCAGACAAGAAAATGGGATACTCAGAGTCTAGGATTCCACTGAAATCTCCCCAAGGGAGACTGATAGAAGCCTGGGGACAGGACAAATTACTTGTCTAGGCAAGAATGAGGAAGAAGTGTGCATGCAAGCTGTGTGAGAAATGGATTCTGGGAATGAAGCAAAATAAAGGTACTTAAAAAAAATGAATATATAGTAGTATTGATTTTTCCCCCGTGTAACCACTGAGCAATTAATATATTAAGATTTGTGCCTTCCCTAATTTGAGTTAACTGAGATTTATGATGGGAATGACCAGGGTGTACCTCAGAGCTCTGCTATTCTTTTCTTTCTCTTTCCCTTCCTGTGTGTGTGTGTGTGTGTGTGTGTGAAAGTCTTTGTGTGCCCTTGAGGTAATTGTAATTGTTAAATGTCTCTGATCCCGAGGGGGAAAAATTGTTAGAAAAAATGTTAAAGCAAAGGAAAGGAAAGTACTTTCTACCCTAGTTTGCCCAGCCTTGCCCAGCTAGCAAAACAGGGTGAAGAGAAATGTCTTCTTTTTTTCTTCTCTCTCTCTCCCCCTCTGTACCTTTAAAAAAAAAACCCAAGGTTATGAGGGAATGTTTTAAGTTCATTTACAGGAAAAGTTTCATTCTTGCATTTCCTGTATGTGTTTAAATGGTTTTATCTGTCTAGTTAGCATCCGCAATGTTGACCTTAACCCTCCCTGCAAGTTATCCACCCCACTCCATCACTCCATTTCTTATCCCCTATTCTCTATCAGACCAACAATGCCTCTTCTGGGAGAGTCGCCTACAAAAGGGGGAAGAAATGGGCAGCCAGTAGTTATTTACTAAAGCAAAACTGTGGCTGTAAAGAATTTTGGTGTATGTGCTCTCCTCAAATCTGACTGGAAGCTCACACAGTGACATCAAACATCTGAAAATAATTGGCATAGAAAATGGGATATTGTAAAATTTCTTTCCAGAACTTTTGCCCTGGCTCCCAGACATTCATGGGTCAAAAGCTCTCTTCTTGGGAGCCACTGAAGGGATACTTTTCTGATGCCTCTATCAATGCCTTCCCCTTTGCATCTACAGTTTGATCAATTTTTAATCTTTTGCCAATAAAAGTCACCCACATTTATTATGGTAAAAGGGGGGGATTGTGCGAAGCCCCCCCCCAAAAGAATGAAATATTTTGGGAAATATTTAAAAAAGGCACAGTAAAATATTTCCCCTGGAAGAGAAGACTGAATTCTTATCCATTGCTTAAAAATCGCTTTTGTATTCTAGACAATAGTAACAACCGCTACCATTTGTATAATATTTAATTATGGCATTGATTTTTTGGTGCTGTTGTAACATTGATTTTTTGTAGCTGTTGTGCTGTTGTAACTGAACAAACTGTTGTAATTCAAAGACTACCTGTATTTCATGGTTTCCTAACTTGAGATAGTTGCCATCATTTATAGGTCTTTTTTATTCTCATTATTATATTTAGGATTTTGATTTCTTTGTTGTTGCTCATAGTGCCTGCCCTGTGTACTGCAGTTTTGGGATGTTTTCTTCCACATGAAATATAATGCTCACTTTGCAAAACTGTATCTTTTACATTTGGTCACTGTTTTTGTTCTAATTCTTTAAGCTTATATTTACCAACATTTTCTTTTTTGGTGATGCTAAAAGGACTCATTTTTGTTTCACCCTTTAGCCTCAAAGGAGGCAAATGAGGGCCACACAGGATGTACTTTGTAGTACTAGAAATATGTTTTTTTGTAGTATTGTTGCATTGGCTAACTAAGTTGGGTTTTCTTGTATTTTAAATTTGCTTTTTCAATTGTATTGCTAATAATTTCCCATAAGCCATAAAAATAGCCTCCCTTTCAGAAACCAGGACTGGCAGGAAGGCATTTAATACATTGTAGATAACAGTTTCATGTTCAGCTGTTCACAAGCCTCCATGACAAAGAAAATAGTCAAACTCAATCTTGGGAAGCAGTGAGAATGTATCTTACCCAAATCTATTTTGTTCTTTTATTTTGCAAATGTTTCTTTTATTTTACTCAGAATACAGTGCTCTTTTCTATGGCTACGTTCACATACTATTGGATGCTCTCACTCTTACGATATAACTGAACAGATGACTATTTCTAAACCAATCAACTTTGGCTTTGAAGTTCTTCATTGTGCTATAACAATAAATGTAATCCATTTCTCCAGGTTTCCCCTTTTCACACACTTTATTGGAGTACTCTGATAAATTGCTTTTAAATGATCTTCCAACTCAGTTGCTTATGGGAAAAGGTAAGACGAGGCAGAACCTAGGGCCAGACTTGGCCACTATGACTTACTTAATAACCAGCATGATTTACAATCATAACTCCGGGTTCAATTACAATCATAAGTTGAAGACTACTTGCATCAAACTGTAACATGAATGGGGCTATTGATAAAGAAAATTATATGATTTTTGAGATTGTAACTATAAAGTATATGGATTTAAGGTATTCTTTAAGATCAAAAGAAAAAAAACTTCTAAAATGAATTCTCAAGGACCTGTGTTCAGCGATCATGGACTCTGCAGAATGAGATTAACCCTTCATAGTTATTGTAGTGTTATTCAACTCAGTGTCTTCCAGACATATTTAACTCTCCCATTAATTTGTAACTGGCACAGTCTTTGGCCTCCTGGTCCAGAACTCAAAAGTTGGTAAGCAATATGGAGCTCGGACTATATCCAGATGCTTTCCCAAGGTTGGGAAAAGTGGGAATTCTGTCACCCTCCCATAGTTGTATACTCACCCATGGACCATGGTGGAATGTAGTTCAGAGGATCAATATGATGCAACTACAGGCTCAGTATTCTTTTTATGTTCATGAAACAGAAAGTCCACAAAATCAATCATAAAAACACAGTATGTCCTAATTCTCAAGTACTGAATATACTATAAATTATATTATTATAAATTATATTGGATAAAATATATATTTCATTGTAACTCTATATGTCATTACATAAAATATATTAGAATATATGTTATTATAAATTAATTTCCTGTCTTAAATACTTAACTCAGTAAATTTGAATTGAGGAGGTATATGTGGGTGTGTGGGTATATGTGTGTGATATTTTTGAAGCAGAATGAGATTCCTAATGTTTTTGTACTACTCTTTCCACTTACAACATCTATTTCCAGAAGATGGAAGAAGGTTCTTTCCGGGGCCTTCAGCTGCTTAGACCCATCTCTGAAAAGTTTTAGTTTTAGTTAAAACTCTGGATTGAAGTTGCTTTGCTGAAAAACTACCATCTCTTGTCCTGCTTCAAGAAAGACCTGCATAAAGTAGAGACCTTCCTGCAAGTGATGAAATGCTGTCATTTTAGAGAAATCAGCTGCGTCCCCTAAAGGCAGAAAAGACCCACCTCTCCATTCTACTTTTCCTACATGGGTTTCTAGAACCTGGGAAAGTGAATGTACTATTTATATACCATCTCATCTCCCAAGGGACTCGGGGCGGTGCACAGCCAATAAAAAACATACATATACAGTTAAAAATCTAATTAAAATAATTAAATATAAATTAATTATTTATGATTAAATTATAAAATATTAAGCAATTTAAAATTTAAATTTAAGAATCAATAAAAAACAATATAACAATTTAGATTTAAAGTTTAAAAATCAGAAATTTAAATATAAAATTAAGTTCAAATTTAAAAACCCCAGGGGTCAGGCCAGGCCGACTCGCTGAAATAAATGGGTCTTCAGGGCATGTCGGAAACCCCGGAGATCCGCAAGAGTGCGAATCTCCGGGGGGAGTTCATTCCACAGGGAGGGCGCCGCCACAGAGAAGGCCCGAACCCTCGGGGCGGTCAGGCGACATCGTCCCGACGATGGAACCCCGAGGAGGCCGACCCTTGTTGAAGTCCACAAGTCTTAAAAGTTACCAAGGTTGGAACATGCTGGCTGGGGGATTCTGGGAGTTGAAGTCCACAAGTCCTAAAGTGGCCAGCTTTGAAGAGCCCTGTTGTAGAAAGCCAGTGAAGTAGTACAGAGGGCTTCCCTTGGAAGGGATCTCCAACATTTGAGGTCGTCATGGATGGGTTGGGTCTCCACAGGGCTGAGACCACCCCCTTTCCCACAATCCCTCTCTTCCTGTCCCCACAGGTAGAGCTATCCGATGGCACCTCCCACATCATCACCGACGCCTACGCAGGGAAAGAGTACATCATCCAGGTGGCCGCCAAGGACAACGAGATCGGCACGTGGAGCGACTGGAGTGTGGCCGTCCACGCCACGCCCTGGACCGAAGAGCCGAAGCATCTCACCACCGAAGCCCAGGGAGCAGGTGAAGGGCCGGAGAAGCAGCCAGACTTGCAATCTTGGTTGGGTGGTGCGAAGGGTTGGGGGGAGCTCATTTGTGAGTCATGATGCACAAGACAGTGTCAGGCTGTACAAGAGGAACCTCCCTATTCAGAGGCAGCCTATCACACCAGGAAGGCCACCCTTGGAATCGCGCGTCCAGTTCTGCTCACTACAATACAAAAAAAACATCTTGAGACTCTGGGAAAAGTGCAGAGAAGCACAACTAGGGGCCTGGAGGTTCAAACATAGCTGCAGGAAGTTTAATGAAAAGAAGGACCAGGGAGGACATCTTAGCATTTCCCAATATTTGAGGGGCTGCCACAGGGTGGGGTGTCTATGACCACTCACCACGGCCAGCTCACCACGGTTAACTCACCACAGCCAACTCGCTGCAGGACAAGAGTTACACCAATATCAAAGAAACGGTGGAGTAGAATCATTCAAGGAAGGATGCAAAAAGAGAGACAGAATGAAATATGAATGGCAAAAATTCATTTATTTTAAATAATGAAATAGAATTGTAAAACTGTCCCGCAACGGGTAGCCCTGCGGTGAGTTGGCTGTGGCGAATTCTCCTGCACCAAGATGCCCGTGGGGAATTGGCCACTGTAACTTTGCTGCAGTGGCAAGTTGTCCCATTCCCGTCACAGGGAAGAAGAGCAGGTTGATGGGTTCTTCGGCGCACCTGGAGGCAGGGCAGGACGCAACAATTGGAAGCATCTTAAGGAGAAACCCAACCTCGGGGGAAAATCCTGATAGCGAGAACAATTATTCAATAGGGCAGCTTGCAACCAACTCAGACCCCACAGTTGTCCTCCTCCTCTTCCTCCTCCCCGTCCCTCTCCCCCCTTGTCCCATCTGCTCCAACCAGAGAGCCAACAAGGTCTGGGTGACATTTTTTGTTCAAATTGTAGGGTGAAAAGCTCCTAAAACAGTGGTGGTGAACCTTTTATTTACCAAGTGCCAAAAAGTGCGCACTTTGCATGTGCCATCCACACTTGCATGTGGCTCCAATCACACCATCTGTGCATGCATGCAGCTTTTGCATTTGCAATGCACATGTGCTGCGCGCAGCCACTCATGCAGACATGAGCAATCGCAATCACATGTGCATGTGCAAGAGAGCTCTGAAGACCAGCTGGATTTCCTGCTGTAATCGGGCTCATGCACAGCGAAGGACTGAAGACCAGCTGGGTCTCTGCAATCATGCATGCATGTGCAGTCGCAGGTGCATGCTCAGCTGGAGGTAAGTTGGCCGACCGCTTGTGTGCCCAGCAAGATGGCTCTGCATGCCACCTGTGGCCCCCATGCCATAGGTTCGCCATCACAGACCTAAAGGCAAGAGGAGGCCAGTGGTGGCCTAGGGAGGGGGTGGGGGGTGTTC
The DNA here is from genome assembly GCA_017656035.1 of Myanophis thanlyinensis. Taxonomy (NCBI): domain Eukaryota; kingdom Metazoa; phylum Chordata; class Lepidosauria; order Squamata; family Homalopsidae; genus Myanophis; species Myanophis thanlyinensis. The sequence continues at coordinate 8,567 of JAEANM010005271.1, forward strand.
AGGTGGGGCTTTGCTGCCCCCTGGTGGCTGACTGACCACACACAAGCTGGAAACCTAACCTTTATTTATTTTCCTCCTGCTATTTTCACCCTAAATCCTGGTGAATCCAAGCGAGGTTTCATCAGCCCCTTAAGTGCAGGAAGCCCATTCAGGCAGAAGAGGAACACAACTTTAGGGCACTAAGTGAGGAGGGTTGTTTTGAAACAGATGCAAACCAGCCATTTGCAGTCGGGTGTCTGGGTGTGGGTGTGTGGGTGCCCGGGTGTGTGTATTGCCTTTTTCTTCTTCAACAAGGGAGCTGGTGATGGGGGAGGGAAATAGCTGCTCATTAGTGCCTCTCTCTCTCTCCTGTCTTTTCTTCAGGACATTAATAAATGTGCAGAAGCCTTTTTTAAGCCTTGTAGGAACTTTGTTAAGATCGTTCTGACTTGCGCTGTGTTCGCCCAAGACACTTTGCTCAGCTCGGCTGCTGCTTGCTGCTCATGTAGAATCAAAGGCAGAACCCCAAAATAAATCTATTTATTTCTTTACTGAGCAGAAGAATTCCCTCTAGAAAATAATGGGAGGGAGATGTCCAGACAAAAGGGCGCACTCAGAGTAAAAGTGTTAGAGGGGACCTTGGAGGTCTTCTAATCCAACTCCCAGGAGACATTAGACCAGTGGTGGTGAACCTTTTACTTCCTGAGTATGTGCTTTGCGCATTCCATCTGCACTTGCGTGCGGCTCCTCTATGTACACTGTATATGCAACTGCACCATCTGCACAAACATGCAGATTTGCACATGCAATGTACATGCGCTGCCTGCAGGCACTTACACACACATGAGCAATTGTGTGCATGTGCAAGAGAGCTCCGAAGACCAGCTGGATTTCCTACTGCAATCACGCGCATGCACAGTGGAGGCCCGAAGACCAGCTGGGTCTCTGCAATCGTGCATGTGTGCATGCACAATTGCATGTGCATGCTCAGCTGGAAGTAAATTGGCCGACAGCTTGTGCGTCCAGCAAGATGGGTCTGCATGCCACCTGTGGCACCATGCCATAGGTTCACCATCACGGCCCTATGCCATTTCAGACAAGTGGCTGTCCAGTCTCTTCTTGAAATCCTCCAGTGATGGAGCATCCACAACTTCTGGTGGCAAGCTGTTCCACTAGTTAATTGTCCTCACTGTTAGGAAGTTTGTCCTTAATTCCAGGTTGCTTCTCTCCTTGGTTAGTTTCCACCCGTGGCTTCTTGTCCTGCCTTCAGGGGCTTTGGAGAACAGGTTGACTCTTTGTATCAGCCCCTCAAATATCATAAGACGGCTATCATGTCACCCCTGGTCCTTCTCTTCATTAGACTACTCATGCCCCGTTCCTTGCAGGCCTCAGGTCCTAACACAATGCAGTAGTAACTTTGCAGCGCCAAGGGTACCAACTGAGGAGATGCCATACAAAGAATTACGCTACCCCCTGCAGAGTCTCAACATTGAGGTCCCCAGATAATTCCTGGAAAGGAGCCCAAATCCCAGCATAGTCGTATTTCTGGGCTGGAAGGAAGATGCCCACAAAGATAATGGGGGGCAGAACCAGAAGGCCCCCAATTGTCTTGCTCGCCTTGAGTCTTTGGGAAGAAGAGAGCCTTGGTGGGGCTCAGAGCTACAACAGACCCTTGGCGTGGAGATGATGCCTTGTGGTGGTCCTTAGCTTGGAACCCTTTTGGGCCCTGTTGGGACTGGGGTGTTGATTGACAGGCTGCACCCGGAGGGACTTGGTGGGTGGGCACAGCCAAGTCCAAACCCCAGTCAGCCCCACTGTTCAATGTCCAGGCTTCCAGTACGAAGCCACAATGATGACAATAGTTTCCTTCCAAGGCTGAAAAAAATCATCCTTGGTTGTTCTGCATGGAGGCGCAGGTGTTGACGTGGGATTAGAGGCAACCCCCCCCCCCCACACACACACACACCAAATTTATCCTTCAGATCCTAGAACAGAACAATAACTTTATTATCACTTTGAACTAAATGGCATACATTAAACTTAATTGCATACAGCTCTCAAAAAGTCACCACTTCCAATACACACTACATAAAACATGACTGAATAAATACAAAATTATGCATATACCCACATATATTCTATGACACAGAGAAACAACACAGTGTAGTCCGGATGTCTACATGTACATGGCAAGAGGAACGAATCTTGCGAGTTTACGAAAAGGATGGCACAAGGGAATAAAGCTGTTGGTGAATCTGAAAGTCCTGCTAGAGATACTTTGAAACCCCCTCCCAGAGGGGAGCAGCAGAAACAGACCGTGAAATGGATGTGTGGGGTCTTTAACAATGCTTTGAGCTCTAAGCACATAGTACTTATAAGCGACATCCTGAATAACGGGAAGAGAGCATCCTATAATTTTCTCCGCTGTCCTCACCACTCTCTGTAGGGACTTTCTATCTCAGGCATTACTGTCACCAAATCAAACAGGGATGCAGTTTGTTAAAATGCTCTCGATTGTGCCTCTGTAAATATATATATATATATATATATATCCTGGAACTGTATCCTCTTTTCCTTCCTGCAGAGACTACCACCAGCAGCACCTCCACATTTGAGGTTCCCCCCACCACCAGGATCTATGACTCAGAGGAACAAAGCGGAGATGAAGCCGTGTCACCTTCTGTGGTCCCAGGTCTGGTCTTGGTGGCATTCACCCTTCTCTTAATCTAGTGAGTATCTTGTCTAGCAGGGGTTTTCCCGGGGTGGGAAGAGGGTTGAAGGACAGGCCAAGAAGGTGGGACGCAAAGAGAACAAGAGGCCATGCCAGGAAGGAACCGTTGGTGGCTGCATGGCATCCCAAAGTCCTGCTGCTAAAATTCAGAATCAAAATGGCCGTCTTTTATTAATAATATGGAAGCGAACACCGAAGAGGGTAAGGGAACAAAGGAACAAATACCGTTTCCTAGCAGCCCTTCTGAATGAGCAACATATATTATTTCGCTGGATAGTACCGGAGGGACTGTTGGTGTCGTGTGGAGATCGGAGAATTAAGGTTCATAATTTATAAAAAGCACGAGACCTCCGAGACCAAATTATAGGTCCAGAAGAGGAGAGCAGCAGCAGTAGGGAAGAATTGGAGCAGATCAACCAAACAGACCGGCGAAGTTTAGAGAGAGGAAGAGTCCAGGAAACGAGAAACAGCAGGGAAGAGAAATCTCGAGAAGGAATAAAAAAACAAGATCCCAAAGAGACCCCAAAATTAATAGATAATAGTAACTGGCATAGAATAAGAAAATGGATAAGGAATTGAAACTTCTCTCATTAAACATTAACGGACTTAATTCTCCAAATAAAAGAAAACAAATATTTGCAACATGAGTGTCACAAAAAGTTGATATTGTGTGCCTCCAGGAGGTAACACATCAAAAAACAAGAAGGCAAAATGTCTACAATGTAAGAAATTAGGAGAGCTTTACACAGCCCTGGTGGGGGAAAGAAAAAAGGAGGGTGGCAGTGTATATCAAAAAAGGGATAAAAGCGGAACAAATATGAGGATGTAAAGGGAAGATTATTAACGATTAACATAACGATTGCACAAAAAGAGGTTTTGTTAGTGGTAATATATGCCCCGAATAATAGACAGGAACGATTTTACAGACAAGTGTATGAAAAGGTCATAGAATTAGAAAAAGAAAATACATGTTTGATTGGAGACTTTAATGGCAAAATGACCATCTATTGATGGAGCCAGTTTTCAAATAGTGGCAGTGATGGTGTCTACAACAGTCAAGATGAGGAGGCAAGGGGAGCTCTTGGAGAAGAACTTCCTTCAAAAATAGATCCCCCAAAAGAAAGACAATAAGTCCATAGGAAGTGGAGCTTCTATGGTGAGGTCATCATCATCTTGACCTTCCTGCAGACCTTCCTCATAAAATGTCCTCCCTACCTGTCAAAGGATGTCATCAGGACCTCTGTCAACCCTCCAGGAGACCTGTGTCCTGCCCCAGTCCTTCACCTGGTTTCTTCAACCATTTTCCTTCCACTCTGAGAGGAACCCAAAGTAGGAGAACATCATCGGTGGTTTCCACAGCCTTCAGGAGTCCCTTCTGGGTCTGTCCCCATCTTGCTTTCCAAGGTCATCTTGGTGGCTTTCTTCTCCTGGTCCCTCTTCATTTGAGGAACCCGCTCCACTGATGATCCTTTCTTCACCCAGCCCACCCCATCTGGTGGCCCCATGGCTGAATTTTCACTCTTCGCAACGTTAAGCTTCCCTAACTGGGAGGAGCTCTTCGTTTGGGGAGCTGTGATCCCCACAAGCTGGAAAGCTTCCCTTGAAGAAGACAGCCATAGAATCCTCTCCTGGTGGCCTTCAGATCTCTTGGGAGCCCTGCAGACCCTGCAGATAAAATGTCCTTCACTTAATGCTGCCGATTTGGCCGTGCTAGATCCACTAAGGTAGGGATCTCCAACCTTAGCAACGTTGAGACTTGTGGACGTCAATCCCCAGAATTCCCAGAGTCCACAAGCCGTAAAGTGGCCAGGGTTGGAGACCCCTGCACTAGGGGGCATCAGGAAATCATGAAGGGGGTCACTAGGGCAGCTCCTCGTGGGCTCTGGGGTCCTTGGTTGGCGGTCACAGCTGGTGCTGGAATGCTGGTTGAATGCTCAACCCATGTGTGGATATGCTCTTGGTTCTGGTAGCTTCCAGTTATGGTTGCTTTGATTGACTTCACACTTTGGGGCTAGAGATTCATACAACCCTTTGTTTAGTGACCGTTAAAAGTCACAACAGCACTAAAAATAGTGACTTATGACCATTTTTTCACACTTACGACCTTTGCAGTATCCCCAGGGTCAGGTGATCAAAGTTTGGACCCTTGGCAACTGACTCGTATTTATGACAGTCGCAATGTTCCTGGGGTCACGTGATCCCCTCTGGCGACCTTCTGACAACGGGGAAGCCGTATTCCCTTAAGATCCGTGGGACTAACTTTGCGACTGCAAGAGATTCCCTTTATAACATGGTGGCGGGGAAGGTCATAAAATGGGGCCAAACTCACTTAACCAATGTCTCGCTTAGCAACAGAAACATTGGGCTACATTGTGGTCGCATGTCAAGGACCGCTTGTCGTTTCTCAATCGTTTCTTTCTAAAGTTCTGGCAAAGTTTCTGCCCACTTGTAGACCAGATCAGAAGTAAAACCGCAAGACTGGCCCCCCGAATCTGAGTCCCTTTTAAAAAGGCCCATGTTCCCCAGCCTGGCACCGATGTTGCCCGAGAAGCAGAGAAGAAGGCATCCTGTCCTTCTCTCTTCCTTCTTCCAGTCTCGGGGTCCCTTGCAAAGGCCCCCCACTCACCCGACTGACCGACCGACCGTCCGGTCCTTCCCTCCCTTTTGCGCCTGCTCTGATGACTGTCTCTCTTTCTCTCCATCACTTCCTTGAAGGACGAGTCCTTGGAGAGCCAGGCGTCCCCAGCCCACCCACCCCCTCTGTTCTCGCCCACCCACCACAACCTGCCCTGGATGGAGCCGAGGACCTCTTCGTGCTGGACGATGGCGGGTGGGACGCGAGGGAGCCGTCCTCCGGAGCGCGCCAGGCAGGAGCCCCCGGGCGCTGGGCTCGGATCATACAGCTAAGCCACCAAGCCAAAGATGCTCCTTTCGGCCACCAAGGCAGGACCCTCAAGCGTGTGGACGGGGCAGCTCAGAGCGGGGGCCCCAGGGGGGCCACATGGAGCTGAGAGCTCTCCACTTTCCTGAACTGGGAGAAGACGAACCTGCGAGTCCTCGGCTGAGAAGAAACAAGGAAACGGAGGGCTGGGACCCTCCCAGGCCCCCTCTGGGAACCCCAAGACTTCCGTGGTGGAGGGGGGTGTCTTTTTCTGCCTGCACTGATGTCATCATTGCCGAAAGATGGGGGCTGTTCCTGGTCCACCCCCTTGTCTCCCCCTCTTTGTAATGGAGTCCGTTCGGTTTATACAAGGACCTCTGGAGTTTCTGTACTGCTCTTATTATGGGGGGTGGGCGGAGGGTGGGATCCACATGGGGTGGGGGTTCTGTAACTAAACTGAGACACCCCACTGACACACACACACATACACACACACACACTCAGCTCATCCTGGTCCCCCAACCCCTGTTTTGTAATGCTCCCCTGCCCCACCCCCACTTCTCCCACGCCCCTCTCCCCGTTGGGGTGCAGCATTTAAGGCCGTAAGCCCCTCTACTTCCCCCTCCCCTGATTGTACGCCATCTTTGAACTTTTTATAGATGTACATAAAAATTTTAAGACTCAACATGCACACAAACACACACCCACACCGGGAGGGGAGGAGAGGGGGGAGGGGAGCCCAGCAGAGAAGATGTTCATTAAATGTGACCATTTCATTACAACTTTTGCGGAACCTGCTTGTGCATCTGCTGCTTTCCATCGCCAGGTTAGCGGTCTGCAGGAAGAGGGGCTGGGGGGCGGGATGACAAAGGTCAGGATTTGGGCACAAGGATGTTTGGGGGTGGACGTGTCTGCCAGGTTAGGTCAAAAAAGTCAAGATGGCGTCAACGGCAATGGGATCAAGACGCCGTCTTTTTTTCCAAGTGTAACACAGGCCTCCGACGTTTTGGGAAATAATGGGGGTTCTTGCTTAAGCTACCCTAAAGCCATAGGGTGGAGATTTTGTTGCACTTACGTTTGCGTGACCAAAACCCACTGCTGTTGATTGGGGGGGGGGAGTCCTGCAAGGGGAATCTGCCCCTCAGAAGGATGAAGAACAGCAAGGCCTCTTTCTCAACCTCGCGTTCGAGAATCGGACGTGAAATCGATCTGGAGAAGGTTGCTTTCATTTTTAGATTCCCAGTTTCTGGATTCTGGATGTCACATTTGGCAGCTCCAGCGATTTCGAGAAAAGAGAGTATTTGTGGCTCAGGGTTGGACTTTGTGCCCTCTGAGCTTGGTTGTTTTCTCGTAGACGTTTTATTACCCAACCAGGTAGCATTAACAGTGCTGGGGGGAAGGGGGCTTTGCAGGCAGGAGGAGGAGGAAGGGGGAGAAGAGGAAGAGAGAAACGCTTGGATACTTGGTGCTGTCATCCGTCACTTGCTTGCAGACATTTCATCACCCAACTAGGGAACATCATCAGTGGTAGCAGAGAGATTTTTAAATGGAATATCTTGTTAGCTTAAGTCAGTGTTTCTCAACTTTGGCGACTTTAAGATGTTTGGACTTCAACTCCCAGAATTCCCCAGCCAGCTTTGCTGAAGTTGGAGTTGAAGTCCAAACATTTTAAAGTCGCCAAAGTTGAGAAACACTGGCTTAAGCCAATGTTTCACAATCTTGGCCACTTGAAGATGGATGAACTTCAACTCCCAGAATTCCCCAGCCAGCCAAGGAAGATTCTTTGGGCCTTTCCTACAACTGAGCTGATGAGCCTCCCAGCTTCCATCCTTCTGTCCTTGGCCATTGGGGGAAACGCCCCCCCACCGTCCCGTCTGGACCCCTCTTCCCCCAGCCCCAATTCCTCGCCTGCCTCCGCTGCTTCTCTTCCCAGGCCATGCACTCCTCAACCCTCCCCAATGCAGGTGAGGAGTGGGGGTCGGGGGGACAAAGTTTGGCAGCCTTCACTCACTTTGCAGACAGGAACATCTATTTTAGGGCTGTTGGGGACCAAACGATGACGTGAAAATGAGGCCCAGACGTAGGGACACTGCATAAAAAATTGCATGGGGGAGTAAGAGGAAGTGAGGATGGCATCAATCTGATTGAAAGTGGGGAGGGGTCCTTTCCTCTTTGGGCAGTCTAGTCTTCCCCTCCCCCCTCACCAGAAGCCCCCCATTTCTGCTCATTCTCCTCCCCCCCCCCCCCGATCAAGGACTTTGCAAGAACTTTGAGCAGAGGTGAAATTCAGCTGGTTCGAGCCAGTTTGGGAGAACCGGCAGTAAATTTTCTAGGCAGTTTGGAGAACCACTTGTTAGAAGAAATCTCCTTTTGTTTTGTTTCCACTTTACAGGGCTAATCCTGTAAGGAAGGCAGGAAAGAAACATCCTGGTGCTGTTTCCAGCCTGATCTTTATTGCCCTGCTTGCAGAAACTGCCCACCCAGTCACATGACCTCTCCCCAGCCACGCCCACCAAGCCACACCCACAGAACCAGTAGTAAAAAAAAAAGTGAATTCCACCACTGATTTTGAGGCTTCACGCAGGCTGCCTTTCAATGTCCCGTTAATGGCTCAATCATTTATTAATATCTCATTTGTGCTGAAAACATCTGGGAATTAATTACATGCTAATTGTAAATCTGCGGCGCAAAGCCCAAGGGACGGATGGCCCACGAGACAGACGGCCTCCCCGTGCAGAGACCAACCTGGCTGGGGGCAGATGCCAGCGCCTGCCGTCCAGCAGAGGCCATCCTTCACCCAAGCGGGTCTCGAAAGGGCCGGCCGATGCCTATTAGTTTGGAATCATTTAAACGGACAGTACAGGTTGACTTACAACAGCTCATTTATTGACCTTTTCAATGACATTGGAAAACTTGCAATCGTTTTTCACACAAAGATCGCAGCATTCCTCGTGGTCGTGTGATCAAAATTGACTCATATTTATGACGGTCACAACATTCCCCGGAGGTGTCACTTGATCCCCTTTTGCAACCTTCTGACAAGCCAAGTCCGGGGGGGAATCCAGGTTCACTTAACAACCACGTTACTTACTGAGCCACTGTGGCAAGAAAGCTTGCAAAATGGGGTAAAAGTCCTTTAAGGACTGTCTCACTTGGCAATTGAAATTTTGGGCTCAACTGTGGTCATAAGTCAGGGACTGCCTGTATCCACATTGAACCTCCAGAATAGACCGGAGAGCCCACTAAAGGTGGCATGTGCAAGGGTTTTGGGATTTCTTGAGCCATTTCCAATACATGAGCACGCACAAATAGTGTGTAGTTAAGATTTGTGTTGAGTGTTGTGTGTGCTGCTGGAGGAAAAAGCAACTTGCACAAAAGGTACGTGCCTACAAAAAATGAACAAAAATGTGTCCTCTCTGAGCTTTTTCAGCTGGATTCATGAATAATTTATCCTGCATTTGGTGAGAAGCACATTTGGGTAAAAGCAAGGAAAGTGGGATTATTCTGGAGGCCTCAGTTTACCTCTTGGGAGCTCTTCTAAGCTGTGCAGATTTTCTCCAGGAGACACCCTAAACCAGCATTTCCCAACCTCAGCCACTCTAAGCTGGACTTCAACTCCCAGAATTCCCCAGCCGAAAGACTACAGGTAGTCCCTGACTTACAACTGTTCCTTTAGTGACCGTTCAAAGTTATAACAGCTGTGAAAGATGTGAAAAGTTTCCACTTATGACCATTGCAACACCCCCGTGGTCACAAGATTTGGGTTCGGATGCTTAGCAACTGGTTCATATTTATGACGATGGCCGTTGTCTCCCTTTTGCGACTTCTGACAAGCCAAATCAATGGGGAAGACAGATTCACTTAACAACTGTGTGACTAACGTTAACAATTGCAATTAATAATTAACCTGTTTCACTTTGCCATGGAAATTTGAGGGCCGTTGTGGTCGTAGGTTGAGAACCACCTGTCGTTCTCCTGACTTCTGGAGACAGATGTGGGTGAGGCTCCGCTTGGAAAGGAAAGGAAGGGCTCGGAAGTTGTGGGAACTTCTTCATCTCTGGAGGCTTTCAAGAAGAGACCGGGCTGCCATTGTCAATGGGGTACGGCAGTGGTGTGGCAAACCTTTTACTTACCGAATGCTGAAAAGTACACCTTTTGCGTGTGCCATCCACACTTGTGTGCGGCTCCTTCATGTGTGCTGCATGTGCAACCACACCATCTGTGCATTTACTCAGCTTTTGCATGTGCAATGCATGCATGCTGCGCACAGGCACTCACACACACATGAGCAGTTGGGTGTGCATGCGCAGGAGAGCTCCGAAGACCAGCTGGATTTCCTGCTGCAATCGCATCCATGCACAGCGGAGGCCCGAAGACCAGCTGGGTCTCTGGAGTCGCACATGCCTGCATGCGCAATGGCATGTGCATACTCAGCTGGAGGTAAATTGGCCGACAGCTTGTGTGCCCAGCAAGATGGCTCTGCATGGCACCTATGGACCCTATGCCATAGGTTCACCATCGTGGGGGTAGAGTCTCCTGCTTGGTCTAGGGGTTGGACTAGATGACCTCCAAGGTCCTTTCCAACTCTATTAATCTGTTAAATCTGTTTGAAGGCTGGCTTTGACTCCTGGGGAGATCCCTGCTGGGTGGGCCAAGAGCGAAGGGAAGTTTCCTGGGAGTTTTATTGAGGCTGTGCTGAAAGCCGATTGTCTTGCCGGGCAGCTGCTCAGGGGCTGTTTCCAGACAAACACCAGCTGTGCTGTTACACAAAACTCCCTCTTTATGGATTTGGGGGGCAGGAAAAACGCCTTAGTTCTGCCCGAGAAGGAGCGGCTGGACATCAGTTGACAAAGCAATCCCTCCCGTGGGCAAAAGTCTTGACCAGATGCAGCAAGAGGAAGGACACACACACACAATGGTTGTGAGCTGGCAACAGCTGTTTCTGTACACTGTTCAGGAGCCTGTGTTAGGACTCACATCAGCGGGTGTCTCTCTTGTCTGCATTGGGGGACCTCCCCCCCCACCCAGATGTTCTTGGAGGCTCAGGACTGGCACTGCTAATGGGATTCCCCAGGGAGTGGATGATCCTCAGGTCCTCCCCCTCCAGGAAACCTCAGGAAGAGAGAGAGTGTGTCGAGGGGAGGGGAGGAATAACAGAGCAGGAAGGGACTTTGGAGGTCTTCTAGTCCAGCCCCCTGCTCAAGCAGGAAACCCTAGACCAGGTGTGGGCAAACTTTTTGACTCACAGGCCACAATGACGGGCTCCCCCTCCCACAGCCCCCCACCCCCACCCTTACTCCCCTTCCCGCAGCCCCCCCTCCCCCACCTGTCTTTGCAGGCGTGGGATACCGAACGCAGCAGCCATGGAGAAGAAGGTAAGAGGGTTGCGGGCAGGAGCAGGGGGGTGCGGCGGGCGCACACGGCTCTGCAGCGGCAACGCCGGCTCTTCTCCCGCCGCCCAGGTGCTGCTGATGGGGAAAAGCGTTTCCGGAAAGACGAGCATGCGCTTCATCGCGGGATTTAGTTGGCGAAGTGGAGCGCGTGCTCGTCTTACCGGAAACGCTTTTCCCCATCAGCAGCACCTGGGCGGCGGGAGAAGAGCCGGCGTTGCCGCTGTGCAGCCGTGGCCCCCCCCCCCCCCCCCCAC
>JAEANM010005272.1:0-19801 GCA_017656035.1 Myanophis thanlyinensis
ATTTTAATTGGCTTTTAGATTTTGTTTATGTGTTTTTTACTTGCTGTACACTGCCCCGAGTCCCTAGGGAGAGGGGGTGGTATATAAATTCAATAAAACTTCAAACTTCAAATTGCCTTCGGAAAAAGGGAAAGCCAGCCGAGGAGGAGAGTTGCGGCTCTCTTCAACCCTGCTGGCAGATCTCCCCTCTTCCTCACCTCTGCAGAGTGGCTATAGCCCTGAAGCCAAATGGCTCGGGGCGCTCCAGCGGTGAGCACGGGTCGAAAATGCACACAATCGCAGATTCCTATCTGTCGCCAAAGAAACCCAAACCGGAAGCCACAATGTAGGTAGTTTCTGAAAACCCTTGAAGCAGCAGGGCAATTAAAATAAGGATTAGGCTAGAAATACAGGCATACCAGAATGTTTGCTTCCTGCGTTTCTTGCAGGATTGGCTCTGTAAAGTAGGAAAAGATTTCTTCCAACAACTGGTTCTCCAAACTGCTCAGAAAATTATGATCTGTTTCTGGAGAACCAGTGCAAACTGGTAGCAGCTCTGTTCCTAACCATTAGTAAATCTAAATAAAAATCATGGTGTTTGGAAAACATGATTAGAGACATAGATGACAATTAGATGGTGAACCAATTGAACGGGTTAATACCTTTGCATAACCAGTCTTTTTCCAAGACTGGATCTTGGGTTTGCCATCATCAACAGAGTACACTTAGAGCAAAAGCTTGTTTGAATGTATTGCTTAAAGTAAAGAATCATAGTTACCCAAGGTCCCTAGCCCCATTAATTAAAGTATATAAAGCAAAAGTTATCCTTATGCTTTTGTATGGAACAGAGGTTTGTGTTCTATACTCAACCACAGTACTAGAACAAACACAGTCCCAGCATTTGAGATGTATTTTGGGTGTAGATCTAAGAACAACAGCAGCAGTTATTGGGAATTCATACAATTCATACACTATCCAAAATTAGAACATATAATTACTGGCACAAAGTCATTGAAATGGAGACTGATAAACTCCCCAAGTTATGTCTACTAGAGCAAATAAAATCACAATCACAAATCTCCTGGGTCACCAAATTAACAAATTTTGTAAGAAGTTGTGATCTTCCTGTCTCTTGTATAACAGGAAACAATTTTAAAAAAGAGCTTCCCAAAGAATTAAGGATATAGAAACACAAAATGATAATTCTAGAAATACTATACAAAATGTAAGATTTGAATATTGATCAGTTCTCAATATATTTCAAGTTGTCCTGAAATATACTGTAGTAGTTAGAAATGAAGCTCAGTGTTTTCTCTAATGCTGCTACATCATGTAATTTTGTCAATGCTGGCCACAAAGGGCTTTAGCAACTGCTAGAGGTTGAATTCATCCTGCTGGCACCTCAGCTTCCTTTCCCCTTGCTTGAAAGTTTAAATTTGGGCATGGTAGATATGGATTCAGAGTCAGTTTTGTGTAATGGAGGTTAAAGACATAAACTGGGAGTCTTGAGTTCTAATCCCAGCCTTGGCATGAAATCAGCTAGATGACTTTGGACCACTATCTCTCAACCAGGAGGCATTGACAAAACAAATTCTGAAAATCTTGCCAATAAATTGCAGGTCCTTGTCTAGACATTTGCCAGGAAAAAAAGAAGAATTCAAGTCTTACATCAAGTAAATCATAATTTGTTACCATCATTTATAGAATACTAATAAAACATAACTTTTGCTTCATCTGGTAGTTCAAAGAAGACATGGACATGGCCTCTTTGATAATATTCAGTGTACTTCATGGAAGATTAAAGGAGGAACTGCTGAACTAAGCTCCAGTATTTCTTAACTTTGGTTACTGGATTATGTGGTTCGGGTTGTCTTTTCATGCTGTACATAAGGAGACATTAGAGATGAAGAGTGCTTCTTAAATAGTTCTGAAAAGATGCATTGCAATGTAGTTCCTGTCTTCATTGCTTTAATTAAGGCAGTCTCATCTTTTAATAAGACACAATCCATGTGCAGAGGCCAGATGATCCCAGGACATGATATGAATTTCAGACAGACTTGTTCCAAAGCATCTTTAGGAACAGATTCCAAACTACCGTCTACAGCTAGCTTTTCCAAAGTCGTCAGTATTGAACCCCAATCATCGTTGGGATCATTATAACCATAATCATTATTATTTGTAATACTATTAAAGTATTGGTTTTAAATTATTGTCATATAATGTTTGAGAGTTGATGAATGATATCAAATTTCATGAAGGAGTTGATAAGTTGAAAAATTTAGGGAACCTTGGATCTAGAGCTATCAAGACCCTGATAGTGGTATTTTGATATCCCTGTGAGAAGCATTCTACTTCTATGAAGCATTCAGTGTTTTCTTAAAGATTTCTAGTTAACAATGTATAATTCTGGATTTACTTCCTCTAATTTTAGGGAAACCAATCAGACTATACCTCAAGCTATAATTTTAAATGCTAAATAATAATAATAATACCTGACTACATTTTTGTTAAAACAGTTTTATCCTGTTTTATCTGTAAGCACCTGATATAATATGTGAAATTGAGAATCAAAGCACATTTGCTATAATGAAAATGCTACTTATGAAACAGTATTCTCTATAAGATTCAGACTGTTGGTAAGTAGAAAGGGCATTGGTCTTACCTGATACATTCCTTATCATGCTGACCAGAGAATCCAAGGATGGGTGGACTCCTACGTCACAATGATTAGATTGAGTCAATCAACTTGAAACCACACCTTACTTCCTGGCTGATCCCCAATTTTTCAGTGAATGTGTGTTGATCAACAACAAGAGCTCCTGTGAAAAAATGTTTGTTTCCACCCTCCTGTCCCGAGGGCCAGATTACGATTGGGGTGGGTTTGGATTCTCTGCTCAGTACAATGAGAAGGAGCGTATCAGGTAAGACCAACGCCCTCACCACAGCTCTCTAAAAGGGCCAGCGGGGACCCAGTTGTGCCCACAGGGTTCCAATAGGCACTTACAGCTTCGGCTCAAATCGCCAGCCACGTAGTTTGCTGCAAAAATACTAAAAGCTGCTGTAAAGGCCCACCCAGCTTGCAACGCTGAGCTTGCAAGGGCCTCGTGTTGCAATCAGAGCTCCCTCTAGCAGGCTTGTTCACGCCACTACACCCATGCCTGATTGCTGAAGCAGCCAGAGGAGCTGAGTCACTGTCCAGGGGCCTCTGGAGCATACTATTCTACCTTGAATTCACTTTATTTCTGAATCAAGAAGTGTTTACAGCTCTCTAAGTCCCTACATACTTCTGATAATTGAGCAGCACAATTCAAAATTAATTCAGAACTTGATTCTTAAACGAACAGTTCCTGAAATCAAAAGGGCATTTCCTATTCATATTCTCCAGAATGGAGGACAGCCCTCAAGCACAGGGTGAGGTTATGGAGAGTCAAGGACAGGGCCAGGCTCTGCCTGTGCAACCCCAGTCAAGCAGGAAGCGCACCAGAGGTTTCAGATCTGCAACCAGAGCGGCTTCTAATAAACTCAAGGTCAAGTCCTTACAGAAATCTTCCTCCAAGTCTGAGGAGAGAGCAGCTTATAGGAGACAAAAAGCAAGTGAACGGGAATTTTCAAAAGCAGAAAGAAGATTGCAAATTGCTTCTGAGGATGAACCCTCAATCTCCTGCTCTCTTTTTAAATCAACAGCAAACCTCATCCAGAGCAGGGTTTATTCCTTATCACCAGGGGGTATTAGAAAGCCATCTCTCCCAATATTAAGCCCTGGAAGCAGCAAGAGACTTTCTGATCCTGCCACTACAGAGAGACTTAGGGATACTGCCCACTCTCATTCTTGGGCTCCTGAGGCCACCTTTATTCCTACATCTGCAGGGCTCAGGAAGGGGGAGGATTGCTGGAGGCATTTGCTGACTTGAAATTCTCAATTGTAACAGCCATAGCTCAGGGGTTTGCTAGATTTCATCAAGCTCAGTTTCCTGGGACAGGCTCCTATCTCTGCATTCCAGTCATAGCATCTGGTCACTCACTAGTAACTTTCTGAGCTGGACTATTTGCCGGGGACCAGATCCTCGGCTTCATCAGTTAGAAGCAGAGATTCTGTCTCTCAAGAGGGGGAGATCAGGAAATCTGCCCTCTCTGAGGATGAGGACCTTCACCCAGTTCCTCCGGCCTTTGTGGGACTATTCCTTCCTGGCCTATTTAAATCCTTATTACATAAGGCTAGGGCCACAGCTGATCTAGGAGCCACTTCAGCTTCATCAGGTTCAGGCCCAGAAGCTTGAATACCTGGTAATCTGTTGTTTTCCATACCAGTAGCAGAGAGTGAGGAGGTTTCCACCCTGCAGATTGTCATGAATGTGATCAGGAAGCAGTTCACAGTGGATGTGCTCCAATCACTGAGTTGGTGGCGATCAGAGGAAATTTACAAAGGCTGCTCCTTCAAGGATCTGGTCCATGTGACCATCACAATGGACGCCAGCCTCTTCAGCTGGGAGCACACCTGGATACCCTCATCGCCCAGAGACAGTGGTCTCCTACAGATCGTCTCCACAACATAAACTGGCTGGAACTGAGAGCTATACATTTGGCGCTCCAGAGATTCCAGCACAAGGTTCATGGACCAGACGTCATGATTATGACCGATAAGGTGGCCACCAAGGTCCATATCAACAGACAGGGGGGCACCCGCTTACGGTCCCTCATTAGAGAGGCGCAGGCCTTATGCCATTGGGCAGAGACTCACAATCCCTAAGAGTCCAACTTATTTCATGAGTGGGAAATGTCCAGGCAGATTGGCTCAACTGGACACGGATCAACCACTCGGTGTGGCTGGACATGATGCTACATGGAAGGCCTTCTGTTCTTGGTGTGTCAGGACACAGGCGGATCCTTCCTCCACATCCATTGCCCAGATCCTGGAATTTCTCCAGGAAGGACTAGACAAGGGACTCTACGCTAACACATTACGCAGGCAAGTGGCAACACTTTCAACAGTCCTGCTCTGTAGGAGGAGAAGGTTTGTCTCCCAACATCTGATAATCAGGAGTTTTTTGAAGGGGGCTACTTAAACCTCCAATAGATCATAGATTCCCGACCTGGGACTTACCCAAGGTTCTAAGGGCTCTTACATCAGCTCTGTTTGAACCCTTATGCACAATAGTTTGCATTTCCTTTCCCTAAAGGTAGCATTCCTAGTGGCAGTGACTTCAGCTAGGCACTCTCTGAGGTAGCAGCATTATCAGTCAGAGAAAATCTGTAGTTTTCATCCCAACAAGGTAGTCCTTAAATTAGATTCTACCTCCAGAGGCAGTTCATGCCAGGGAAAAGAAATAGCACATGCTAGATGTACGCAAGGCACTTAAGATATATATCAGGAGAACGGTTTCCATTAGAAAAATGGAGTTTCTCTCTCTGTGGCATTTTCTCCTTTGTTAAGAAAGAGGGCATCATCAACCATGATAGGCAGATGGATTAGGGCATGTATAAACAAGACTTATGAGTCCCAGAATTTACAGGTCCCCAGGCACCTAATAGCACATTCAACCAGGAGTGCTGTTACTACTGTGGCTTGGTCAACTCAAGCATCCATAGAGGATATCTATAAGGCAGCCACTTGGTCATCACCTTTCCCCTTCATTAGGCATCATAAATTTGTTTCCTTTGCCTCGGCTGATGCAGCCTTTGGTAGAAGTGTTCTGCAACAGGTGCACTCTGGGACCTTGGGCCCAGATACTGGCCCACCTTAGGACTGCCTGCTTTCATATGTCCCCTTCTTGGATTCTCTGCCCTCAGCACAACGGAGAAAGGGCATTGGTCTTACTAGATACACTCCTCATTGTGCTGAGCAAAGAATCCAAACCCACCCTGTTGACAATCTGGTCCTAGGTGCAGGAGTGGTAGGAACTTTATTGTAGGAGCTCTCGCTGTTGATCAACATTCTTTGCCGAAAACTGGGGAACAAGCCAGGAAGTGAGGCATGATTTCAAGTTGATTGACTCAGTGATATGGTCAGGACGTAGGAGTTAACCCATTCTTGGATTCTCTGCTCAGCACAACAAGAAGGAGCATATCAGGTAAGACCAACACCCTTTTTGGTACTCATCACGCCTCCCAGATCCTATTAACAAAGAGTACTAAGGTACCACTGTATATAAAAATAATTGTCTGTGGCTGTTTTTTAGTTGCCTGACCATTAATCCCAACAAGAAATGGTAATCATAAATCTATGAGCAACGTCATTTTGGGTGAATATGGTGAAAAGTTGAATACTTTTATAAATATCCTTTTTTTTTTTAAAGTGTATCTCTCTCTCTTTTTCTCTTAACAGTGATTGGCACAAAGTGACCTACATGCCTAAAGGGTGGCAAGGAAAATTGGAAGACGGCTAAAATACAGTCATGTCTTCTGTTTGGCACACTATTCTCTCTCTTCATGGAAACTACAAGAAGTTGGGTTGCCTCTTAATTTTCACTGTAAGTGTATGTTGTAGTGCCTCTTTAATGTGCCCCACCACTTGCATCTGTGCCAGTGACATTATGAGCTGCACCAGCAGAAACCTGTCAAGGGTGCCATCAACTCTTTTCAAGCATATAAAAAGACTGGATATGAGTCACAACAGAATTGGGATTTTGGATCAAGACTGGATACCCATGCTGCTTGAGAAGTTGAACACCCTCATTCTCAATCATAACAACATATATAGTATTTCTATTGGGAGCTTCTCAGTTGTTCCAAATGTCAATTACCTAGACCTGTCATCCAACAATTTGAAATCATTGGGTAGTCCTATATTTCAGGAACTGAGAATGCTGGAGGTTCTGTTGCTTTATAACAATCATATTGCACAGGTTGATTCTGCTGCTTTTGGAGGAATTCATACCCTGCAAAAGCTGTATTTAAGTTACAACTCTCTCACACGCTTCCCAATTGAACTCTATACTGGGAAATACAAGCTCTCAGAACTTGTGTTCTTAGATCTTTCTTATAATCAGATCCAGTCAATGCCAGTTAATGGCATGAGAATAGTACCAGCCCGACACTTAAGTGGAATTTATCTTCATGGGAACCCATTTCATTGTGACTGCATTCTTTATTCCATGCTGAACCTGTGGTACCTTCGACATTTTACTTCAGTGGAAAACTTCAAGACTGAATACACATGCAATAAAGACTCCCAAAAACTGCCTTTATTGCAAAACAATTATTTAAATTGTTCAGAAAGCACCATTAATGGTTCTTTCCATGCCTTTGGTTTTATTCATCAAGCACAAATTGGTGAGCGAATTATAGTACCATGTGATACCAAAATCAGTGATGCTGGGACTAGTTTTATTTGGATCAGCCCAGATAATCAAATTTTAGAGCCAGGAAAGACAACTGAACAATTCAAAGTATTTCATAATGGGAGCCTGGAAATAGAAGATGCTCAGTATGAAGACGCTGGACTTTATTCCTGCATTGCAATAAATAAGAAAAGATTATTGAATGAAACAATTGAAGTAAGAATAAATGTCAGCAATTTCACAGTGGACAAATCTTATTCACATGAAACATTTAACACTGCTTTTACAACCCTTGCAGCTTGTGTAGCCAGTATTATTTTGGTACTTCTTTACCTCTACTTGACGCCTTGTCCTTGTAAGTGCAAGTCGAAAAGGAAAAGGCAACTAAACCAAAATAGCACATCTCATGCATCCATACTAACCTCCAACACACCCCTCAAACTTCCAGCAGATGAGAAGAAAGCTAGCAGTGGCAAAAGGGTGGTGTTTCTTGAACCTGTGAAGGAATCTAAACCAGGTCAAAATGGGAAGATCAGAATATTTCCCAATGAGACTGTAATTGCTGAAAGCATCTTGAAAACACCCCAAACAAAATTGGACTCTGATTCCACAAACTCAGTGTTCTCAGACATGCCTTTCATGCCATCTTCTTAAATGTTTCTCCTGCATTAATGTCATAATCCTCTCAGCAACAGCCACAACTTTATCCAACGTTGAAAGAAAAGTCATAGAAAACTTCTGATTTTTTTAAGAAAATGGAAACTTGAAGGTTGAAATTAATTGCTCAATGGGAAGAACATGCATTAATCTTACAACATTCAGGAGGAGCTTGTTGTTACATGACAGGAGTAGCAGAATAGGATGGTATACCTTGTATTCTTTCTAATATTTCCTCTGAAATTAATTAGAAGGTAGCCTTATGGAGGAACATGTTTGATTGCTGTTCTCATTCAGTGGAAGAAAGCTTACACATTAGAAATCCCATCGGCGTAGGCCCCTAGCTGTTTCACTGTATAGAATCAGTGGGATTTTATTATCAGGGATGAGACTTTTAATCAAGTTTGTCTTACAGTGTTTATAGACAAACAAAATAGCCATTTATTCAATTTCTGTTCATTGCCTTGAGATACAGGATACACAAAGAAGCAAATAAATTTATATAACCCAGAATATTCTCAGATAATTTTTAATGTTAAGATAAATTTCAAAACTGGACAGGGATTAGGTTTTTCTGTATTGAATTTTAAAATCTAGGAATGGAATGTATGGTAAATCTAGTAAGAGATAACCTTCAAAAATGATAACTTTTATAGAATTCATACTGTCCAGAGATATGATTATTAAACCACTTAAGCCTTGAAGGCCTGTATTTCAGAAGAATATCACTTTAGTCTTGTTAAGAAACCCATAGTCCAAAAGTATTTAAGAAGTACTATTTTTCCATTTACTGTATGATGAGGAGAGAGGTGCACTATTGGAATGTCTGTCTTTACAGGTCTTAAAGGAATAAGAGCCATGATACTGTAGAAGTATATCCAGCCTATTTGTTTGGATTAAAATTTATGTACTGTATGTGTGCTGTGTGGACTGAGCAGAAAATGTCTAGAAAAAAGAATGCATAGAATTAGTTTTGTCAAATTATTGAGATTTGTGCGATTAGATATTTTGTATTAGTTCTACTGCACTTTGACTATTTTTGATGACCTATTTAGAGCCATAATCCAAACTGTTGATCCCAAGATAAATGTTGCTTTCACATCAATAGCATGAATATCTAGACTTTACCTTCTGTAGAACCTAGAGCTTTATTTGAAAAATTCAGACTATTTAAGCTAATTCTGTTTGTCATTGTTTAATGTGCAACTATTCATGAGTAACTATTCAAAGCAACAATTCATGAAGCTTCCATCTTGTGTGGTTTTGATATAAAATTGACAAGTCATAATTTCAAAATGATCCATTCCATTAGAAAGCTGCAATTTGTACAAGTCAAATATATTTTAGCATAGTTTTGTGTTAGTAAATGAAATACAAAAAACAATATGTTATTTGGAAGTTACTTATTTTGCATAGCATTGTTTTTCCCATTTGGGAAAAATAGGGAATGTCAAATTGGTAGACATTTCTGCAGTGACATGTAGCATAGGTTACATACAATTTCTTGGTTTCATGTATAACTTGCAGATGAGAACCTTCCTTTCGCTGCTGGCTGTCAACTACAACCTTCATCAGAATCGAACTGGAAGGTCTTCTAGTCCAGCCCTCTGCAAAAGCAGGAAACCCTATATAATGTCAAATAGGTGGCTGCCTAATCTTTTCTTAAAAATCTCCAGTGATGAAGCACCTCTAAAGGCAAGCTGTTCTGCTCGTTAATTGTCCTCACTGTTAGAAAGTTTCTCCTTAACTGCAGATTGCTTCTCTCTCTGATTAGTTTCCATCCATTGTTTCTTGTCTTGCCTTCTGATGCTTTGGAAAATATGTTGACCTCCTCTTCTTTGTGGCAGTCCCTCAAATACTAGAATACTGCTATCATGTCACCCCTAGTCCTTCTTTTCTCTAGACTGGCCATACCCAATTCCTGCACCCATTCTTATGTTTTTGTCCTGAGGCTCTTAATTATCTTAGTTGCTTGCTTTGCAATTTTTCCAAAATCTCAACATCTTTTTTGTAATGTAATCAAAACTGGATGCAGTATTCCAGGTGTGGTCTTACTAAGGGGTTATAAAGTGGTACTAATACTTAACATGATTTTGATTCTTTACCTTTGTTTATTCAATCAAAGATTGTATTAACTTTTTTGGCTGCTGCTGCATACTGCTGGCTCATGTTTAAGTGATTATCCACTAGGATTCCAAGGTCCCTCTCACTGTTACTGTTTTTGAGCTAGGTGGTTTGGTTTTTCCTGCCTAGATGTAAACTTTGCTTTTCTCCACATTACATTTCATGTTGTTGGATAGGGCCCATTGTTCAAGCTTTTGTTCATCTGAGCCTTTGCTTTTCTGACTTCATCTTCGCAGATCTGGACTATTTGCTGATATTCTGCCTTAATTATGTGCCCCTTTTTCCATTTTTTTAAACTTATCAGTTTTGTCTTTCAGTTTATTAGAGAGATCTTTGTGCAACCATGCTGGTTTCATCTTGGGTTTCTTGTTTTTATTTTTCAGTGGCATTGTGTTGGATTGGGCTTTTATGAACATATTTTTCCCATTCCTCTTGAGTTATTTTCCCCTTTAGGATTTTTATCCATGGATTTTTTCTTGGTCTCCCTCTGAGTTTGTTAAAATCAGCTCTTTTAAAGTATAAGACACTAGTTGGGTTATATTCTATTGCTTGTGTTTGCATTATTGAATTCCAATATGGCATGGTCACTCTCACCCAATGTTCTGGCAACTTCAACTCCCTCTGTCACTTCTCTATTGTAAGAATTAGAGTCCAGTATAGTCCAGTATTTTTTATAGTTCTTTCCTCTACCTTTTGGATGACAAGGTTGTCGGCTAAGTTGGTTAGGGATCTTTTCGATCTCCCATTTACTGCAGAGTTTGTGTCCCAGTTGATACCAGGGTAGTTAAAGTCTCTCATTACTACTGTGGTATGTTTCCTACATACATTTGTTAATTGATTAGCAAAAAGTTCATTTATTTCTTCTGCTAGGTTGGGTGGCCTGTAATATACACCTATAGTAATGTCATTTTTCTTCCTTTTATATTGACCCGTATGGATTCTAGAAGGTTTTCATCTTTAGTTTTGTGTTGAGAAGTAGTGATCTTTTATATATAATGCAGTTCCACCTCCTCTTTTGTTAGGTCTGTTTCTTTGAATAGTTTGTATTCTTCCATCAGTGCGTTCCAGTCATAAATTTCTTCCCACCGCATTTCAATAATGGTAACTATATCATATCTGCCTTCATGTACTAATACTTCAAGTTCACCCTGTTTGTTTTCTAAACTTTGAGCATTATTGTAGACGCGTTTGAGTCCTTTTTGGGTCTTGATTATGTTTCTTATATTTCCTATATTGTAACTGGGATTTCTATCCTTTCATCATTGGAAATAGGTTCTTAAGACCATGAAGATTGCCCCCCACAATTTTAATTTAAAGCCCATTTGATAAGATGAGCCAGTTGTTTTTGCAATATATTATTTCCAGTTCTTGTGAAGTATAGTTATCCCGTGCTAATAGGTTCATTTCTAAAATTCTTTGCTCCCTCATTGGATTTTGGCCTTTTGTTGGAAGTATAGATGGAAACATCATTTTGTACAGATGTATAGATGAAAACAACCTGGTGAGAAGGTTTCTATCAAAATATTAATAATGTATTGTTACTGTTCCTTGGAGGTAAACCTATTCTCCTTAGTCCCATATCTCCAGAATGAGTTGAAAACCATCACACTGGTGATCACAGCAGTACAATAAAAACCCCATCACTTTCTCCATGTGTGAATGTTGACATGTTGTATGGGGGCTTCAATAACACTGTTACAACCATCAGCTTGTCTTTTATTTTTTTAAATTATTCTCACAGATATTGCTGTCTACTACATTTATTTCCTCTCTATTCTGAAACATGGAAGAGTGTTAAATGGTCTCCCTTGGTCTACACTTGATAAAGTTGTGGCTATCTTAGTTTTACTATTCAATCATTGTTGATAACCTAGGGTCAGCTGTATTTCCTTTTGTACAAAGCCCTGAAGCCCTTACTTGCTACTATCTAAGTCCAGGGACATCTAGTCCTTACAGAAATGGCTTAGAATGACCAAACCTAAACTGTTATTTCTCTGTAGTTAATGTAAATTAAATTATTTTCTTAGCTTCAGTTCTTCCTGTTAAGCAAAGGAGAAGCAGAGCAGTTTACCCTGCCAAGGACTTGCATTTGTAAGAGTAAGAATTATATGTACAATAGGCCAGTTTACAAATCTATAGTAAATGTAAGTCTACATTCTATGTGATTTTCATGTCGTCTTGGTTCAACAATAAAGTATCTTGAAACAATTTTTGAATCCCTGAGTCTTTGATTTTGTAAGTAACCAATGAATAACCAATTAAATTAAAAATGAAGTGAAGTAAAATGAACCTTCAATAATTATGTGCTGCTTTGTTCCTTTTGTTTTGCACATATTCATTCATTTGTCCATGAATGAATAGAGAAGCAAAACTTCTACAAAGCATTCTGCAACTGACATCACACATTGTGCTAAGCCATGGTTTAATCATAGTTTGATCAACTATGCTTTACTGCAGGGCTGTCAAGCCCGCGGGCTGGATGCGTCACATGCTGGCCCCACCCTCGCCCGGTTTAGTAAAGGGGAAAACGTCCCAATATGTCACACGACACCACTGTGACACCTCGGCTTTACTGCATAATCCCTATTAGCTGAGATCAGAAACGCTAAGACAACACAAGATACATTACAGAATAGCATAATATATGTGATATATATGATCAAAGTACAGTGTATAAGACCTGTAAGCAATATCTGAGAGTATATTACAAGATTCAGGCCATCACTTTATCTTCAAAAGTTTCAAATATGCAGAAGAAAGAACCAATTTTGCTCTATTGCAATGAATAAGTTCAATGTCAATAAAGTGATGTTTACTAATTTGGTGTATTGGTCCTCATTAATCATCTATCCTGCCTTTCCATGAGAATTGTAAATAAAGCAAGATAACAAATGTGGCCAAAATAATAGATAAACACACTAAGAATTGTCTTGGCAATAAAGTCAGTGTTCTTGGCTGAAATCTCCTTTAAAATATTTTCATAGTCAGTAGCCATGATTGGATTTCTACTTCAAATCTATTTTAAAGATAACAGGATAAGGAAATAAGGATAAGGAAACAAAAAATTTAAAAAACTCAGCCAAAAGAGCAGCAATTTTCTGATTAGATAAGTTGTTCAGTATTCATAATTTAAAACATTTTAAAAAATAATACTAAGACAGTGGGTTTCAAGTTCCTCAATGGAATTTTCATTAGTTCTTGGTACAAAATGGCAAGAAACCACCCTGCTAATTTTTAGTAAGAGTATTCTGAGGATCACAAAATAATTTCTCTTCTGGCTGTACGCAGTCAAGAGTTGTACAATAAAGAGATAAGCAATATTTCTTCATTGTTTGGCTACTGCTGCTGAAGGTGATGATAGTTTTCAGAAATATTTTACTATACTACCCTTGATATTAGTTAAGCAGCTATTCTTTTTTTATTTTAAATGAAAACTTTATGAGCACCCAAAACATAATGGGATGTCAGGATTCTGACCAATACCCTAATAACATTTAAGAGTTTCAAGCCATTTAGCAAGAAAAATCCAGTTGTTTATTAGGAGTGTCATGTCGGCACGACCTAGGTGAAGCTAGCTCTGGCTTCACACACTTCACACCTTGCCTTTGACTCTGTTTCTCCCTTCCCCCAAGGTGTGTCACCAGTCACATTCCCCAACGAAGCAATTTCATGGGTCGTAGAAGTCACTTAGTTACTTTGAATTGAAAGCTTTGTAGGGGTCAGTTGAAAGCTGTTTTCCATATGTCTCCCTGATACCGAACTCGGTAATGTGCTTCTCTGAGGTCTAGTTTGGTGAAGACTTTGCCTTCGGCTAAGTGAGAGAGCATGTCCTTCATAAGAGGGAGGGAATATAGGTGTGGTGCACGCACACACAATTTATCCCCCTGAAATCCACACATAATCTCATAGCTCCCTCTTTTTTTCTTTAAATAGGACCAGGGCCATGACTCATTGTTTGGCTGGCTTGATGAACCCCCTTGCTAAGTTTTTATCTACAGTATGTATTCACACAATTCTTTCATCTCCCGGGGTGCCATGGCATACAGTTTGGGTTTGGGAAGCTTGGCAACCAGGATGATTTTGATGGCAGTCTGTTGCACAGTGGGGGTGGGGGTAGGGCATCACACTCGGTTTCACTGAACACTTCAGCAAGGTCCTGGTATTCTCCAGGGATCCATTCAACCTGTGGGGTGTGTCCAGAGATGGCCACCGGTTGTTCTGGTGGGCCTCTGGGGGGAGTTTCTTGTGTGGGTGATGCATCTATCTGCTGTTGTGGAGTGGGCTGGGGGTGTCTTTCTATCTTCAGCTCCCAGCTGCCTCCTTGCCACCAGATGGTCGGGCCCTACTTGTCTGGCCAGTATGACCATCTCTTATCATTTTGGGAGCTATCACGAATTGAATTGATTCCCAGTGATCCGCTTGCTCTAGCCTCACTGGTTCAGTTGGCTAGGCTTCCCCCAATAGGGACCCATCGACCTACTCAAAATTTAATTGGACCGAGCCTTCTGAGCAGTAAAAAATCTTGGAAAGCCTGCTGGTGCAATACAACGAGAAAACTCCCCTGCACCTCACTTGCAACACATTCCCATTTGGCGTGGGAGCAGTCTTAAGCCACAAGCTACCAAATGGCCGGGAGACATCCATTGCTTATCTTTCAAGAACCTTGTCAGCGGTAGAGAGGAACTATAGCCAACTCGACAAGGAGGCTTTAGCAGTGGTGTCTGGCATCAAAAGCTTCCACGAACACTTATATGGGCACCAAATCAAACTCATTACCGACCACAAGCCACTTCTAGGACTAATAGCAGGGGATAAGCAAGCACCCCAAGTCTTATGCCCCAGAATGATCCACTGGACAGAATTCCTGGTCGCGTATAATTATACCCTAATCCACAAGCCAGGCACGGACATCACAAATGCAGCTGCACTCAGCAGATGCCCCCTCCCAACAAAACCGGAGGACCCTGTACCAGCAACCCAGATCCTACTAATAGAACACATGAAGGAACCCCCAGCAATGGCCAATGACATCGCAAAACAAACCCAGAAAGACTGCACACTCTCGTGCGTGCTCCATTGGGTTTTGAAAGGTTGGTTGGTGCAGCCGCAAGGCGTGGATTTCAAAAAATACAAAACCCGGCAACATGAGCTGCCAGCGCAAAGAGGCTGCTTACTGTGGGGGAATTGCGTAATCATTCCACAGGGCCTACAAAAAAGAATCATTGTCAACCTACACGAGGGAAACCCTGGCATAGTACGAATGAAAGCACTAGCCAGAAGCTACGTCTAGTGGCCTGAAATGGACTTTGACATAGAAGAAAAGGTCAGAAAATGCGACCCGTGCCAACAATCCAGAGTATCACCTCAAGCAACACAGCCAACAAAATGGGAAGTGCCCAGGAAACCATAGTCCCAGCTACACATGGACTACACATTATCATAGATGCATATTCAAAATGGACAGAAGTACAACAATGACAATAACCACAGACAGTATCATCAAAACATTACAGAGACTCTTTACAACCCACAGTATTCCAGACATAATCGTCTCAAATAATGGGCCACAATTTTCCACCACCAAATTCAAAGACTACCTCACGAGCCTGGGCATCAGACATGCCCCCTTGGCCCCCTTTCATCCAGCCAGGAATGGGATGGCGGAACGGACTGTAATATCTATGAAGGAAGCTCTCAGCCACATGGCTGGGGGCGACTTACAACAGAAAATCAATCAATTTCTGACAACATGTCACCCCAAACCCCACTTCACAACTGAGTCCAGCGGAACTATTGATGGGCAGGAAATTAAAAATCCCCCTCAACAGGCTACACCCAGATGACCACACTGAGGAACTTGAGGGAAGCCACACCACAGTAAGGACATTCCAAATGGGGGAGGTGGTCTACGCAAGGAACTACACAGGGCAACCCAAATGGGCCCCTGGAACCATCACCAGAATAACCAGTCCACGTTCATATGAGATTCGGCTACAGGACGGGTGCATGTGGAAACGACGCATAGACCAAATCAGGAGCCAAGCCCGTGTGGGCGACATGGACCACAACGAGAGCGGAGCCGAGGGAAGCAACCAGGGCGAGCCGACCAGCAAAGAGGAAGACCTGGAGGAACGACCAGCGGCATCAGGGTGACCGGAAAATACCATAAACATCCACCTACCTGGGGCCGTGACTCCAGGCCACCATGGAACATCAGCTGCTGAGGCTCAGCCGCTGCAGAGAGAAGAAACGGAGGAGACTTCAGGAATCTCGACCTCCTCTGCCGGTGGCACAGCCAAAATGAGACAAGGTGTGCACAGATCTGAAAGAACCTGGCGACGCCCATCTTACTTGGAAGAATATGTGTGCTGAGTGCAACTTAACGATGATGGACATCAGCCAGGTGGGGAGGGGTGTTGTGTCTGCACTTGCATGGACCAAGGCTTCTACTTGGTCTGCCTGTGTCGTGCGGGCACTTGTTTCCTACTGGCTGCAGGCAGCCAGTGAACATATAAATGGCGTGGCTTGCCTGCAGCTGCTTGTCTTTTGCCAGAGCGGAATAAAGGGAACCCACAAGATCAGTGAGTCGTGCTTTTTTCTTCACACGCACACTTCGATTTGAATGATCCATCTTTAATTATGAAGAAGCACATTAGCTATGCATTATTTGAGTTTAGCAGCTTTGGAAAACAACTGTAAAGATAAATTAATGCATTTTCATTGCAAGTAAATTCCAATGGTATCCAGGTGTCAATTGACCCTTCAATTTTTGCTGCCCACCCATCTAACTGTTTAGTGGTTATACAGTATTTAACCATTGTATTTAAATATGCAATTTGGGTGCTTTGTAACAAAAACTGCAAAATGTTTTTGAAGACTGTGTTTGCAACTTGAACATGGTCTCTAGTTTACACAATTCTGGAGGAGGTGGGTGGGAGTCCCAAATGTTAGTGAAAGGACCCATACACAGTTGCTCCTTGTTTTCAAAGTTAAATTAGGCTAAAGACTCTCCAAAATAGAGCACTATGCAACTTCCATGATAATTAGTGATGCATGCAACCCAACAAGTAGAAAAAGGCTAGATTTTTTTTTAATTTGGAGCAACTGTAATCCTGCCAACTATAATCCTGAAATATCCTGGAGGTCATTTGGCTGGAGGCA
The DNA here is from genome assembly GCA_017656035.1 of Myanophis thanlyinensis. Classification (NCBI taxonomy): domain Eukaryota; kingdom Metazoa; phylum Chordata; class Lepidosauria; order Squamata; family Homalopsidae; genus Myanophis; species Myanophis thanlyinensis. The sequence goes on from JAEANM010005272.1 coordinate 17,199, forward strand.
GTTTATTTTGGCAGGGATGCTGCCTAATCTCTCAGCAACATGCTGCTAACATCTGACTTATACTTTTGGTATTTCAAAAGTGGAGTCCAGAGTGGATCATTTCCAATAGATAAGGAGTTTATTATTGGATGTCGTCATGTCATTTATAAAAGATCATGGAATATGTATTATCTTCTCATAAGATTACCAAATATGCCCATGGAATACATTTTTCCTAATATGTACAAACATTCCATTGATGCGTGCTTAAAAAAACATTAGAGCTATGTCCTCATTCATTTGATTTGCATATCTTCTGAGTCTATGTGCAGATGGCAGCTTTCTGCATTCTTGGAGAGATGGCTATGTTTTCTTTTGTGGTGAAAAAATAGTTTCAAGAAACAGAACTTAACTTGCAATTTTAGCTATGGTAGTTTTCTGATTATTATACTGAGTAGCCAATTCCAGTACAACAATAATGAAAATATCCTAAAAGCTTAAACTCTTTGTCTAGGCGCTAGGACAATAGTAGAAACTCAGATTCCAGAGAAGGATTATAATGCTAAAAGCCATTGAACTGTAGAAGAAAACCTTCGCAAAATTAAAAGGCAGATTTTAGCAGGCCATTATAAATAATATCAATCCTTTTGAACTAGGAAATAACAATTCCTCATATAAATATTTAGGGGCAGTGTCAACTATGGAGAATGGGCACTGATTCCTCAAGATGGTAAAAAAAATACCACTCCTTTGACATACATTTCTATTGCACAGCATAGCTTTAAGGAAGTCATCGTCATTCTGTTTGTATTGAATTGTCATGGTAAAGAAAAAATCAAGTTCATAATGAATGTATAACAGCAAAACAGATCTATGAATAATCACAATAGCCAATTGCTATGATTTTTCAAATTGTACTTGAAAAAGGGGATCTGGGAGTAAAAATGTCCTTTCTGAACCATAATATTCACATTTAGTTTTAAAGCAAGCTGAATTCCACCTGTATAGCATAGCAATCACTTGGAGGTTAGAGCCACATAAAATGTTTGCAGTATGAAAACAAGCATTGCAGTCATCAAATCAATGATACATGAAGCCAGGGCCTTCAAGGGTTTGAGGAGAGAGAACATGGGATTGAGGAGTTGTTTTTTCTTTTACTGTTAACCCTATTATGTGATTACCGTAAATCTCAGTGATGAAATTCTGCCAGGATGCACCGGTTCTGCCATAACGGTAGCAACGATGAAGTTTGGCCCCGCCCACCCACTCCTGATGATGTTTGGACCCTCCAATTTGCCCCAGCTCTTTTCTTCCCTATATTCCCTTTTTTTTTTTAGTTTTTTACTTACCTGGGTCGTGCAGAACAGCTGTTCTACGCCCACCCACCCACCTACCCCGCAGCCTTCCCAATCAACTGGGAAGCCTCCGGAATGGAAAAATTGCAATTTAAAGTGCTGTACGGAAGTGTGGTTGGCGCATGCATGCATGAAGCACCAAACAGGTAGTGAAGACGGTTGAATTGCACCACTGTTAAACATGCTAGAATTTACATTATATATTGCATTTTTCTGTATCACAATCCATCAGCCTTAGGAAAACAAGAATGTGGAAGAAAAAAAATGACTGGTCTCACTATTTTCGTATCCATCCTGTTTCTAAAAGGTTTGTGTTGCTAAGACTAGATACTATTGCAAACATGACAAACACAAATGTCTCATTTATACCTTTAATGCCATATTATTTATTTATGTCATTGTTAAATTGCCTTTGTGAAAAACCCTCATACCTTTCTACAGTTTTAAAACAAAATCCCCAAGCCATTGATAAATTGCTATTCTAGGATACTTGAAATTTACCAAGTGTTAGAAATGATTTCTCTGAATGAAGAGGCTAACATTCAGAAAATTCTGATGCTCATCAGTCCCACAGTGTTCTCCAAATGTACTGGATAAGGAATTCTAAGAATTGAAGTCTAATACAGCTGGGGGACATTCAGTCAAAAATCTGTTCTAAACTTTTTGTTGTAGTTTAAAGAGAAGTTCTATATACAGCTCTGAACGTAGAACCCAACCTTTGCTTTGATTATCCAGATAATTCTACTTCCACAGAGCATTGATAATGCTTGCTGAGTAGCTGTCTGAATTTTACTACCCATACCTTGGAACAAAATTTGGCATATAATTTTTTTGTTGCCATCAAGGTTTTCATAGGAATTTTCTCAGCCCAGATATATTTGTTCTAAAGACTGGACAATCGATTTCCATAGCCAATTGACTCTAAATGTTGTTTTTTTAATAATGATTTTATAATTGGTTCCTTCAGGATATGTCATTCTTTATCTTTATTTCAGGAAAGATATTGCTATGAATGCATGCAAGTTAAAGTATGTTAAGCCAAGTCATAACAGAGAGTCTTTTATCTGCATTAATGTAACATTTATCTCCAGCTGCCAACACTTGCTATACTGCCATCTAGTGTTTCCTCATTTTTGCAGCCAAGATATGTATTGTTAGGAATGTTAAACTCTAACAGTAGTTGGGTAGGCAGTATATAAACCAGGATTATCATTTTGTGAATTATGATGTACTGTTGCTTTAAATCCAAGTGGCTGCTAATTAATCAAG